>JABUQX010007136.1:15000-30000 GCA_015478945.1 Trachelipus rathkii | reverse complement strand
AGTGATATTCACTGTTGTCCCTTTTGATAGTGTAGCATTTTATCAGGTCTACTTATTCAGGGATTGGTCATCAATACCGGTCTTGTCCTATAACATTCACGCACAGTATCATACATTTTGCAATTATGTCCTAGACTAGCGCGTGTTCGGAGTGATTCTTTTAGATGCATAGATCACATAGCAGTTGACAGAATCTATACAAGTATTCTTTATCTTTATGCATAGCGTGCTATCGCATATATTCACTATATCTTCATTATTCAACCACCTTCACTTAGTTATATATATAATCTATATATTCTTGTTTTATATACTATTTATATATAGCACATATATACTCATGTCGGAAATACATTCTCATTGCATTTAACTATATAACAAATGATTCATTTATATTTGGCTTTACCTAGTATATTGGTTCTACATGTATTATTACTTTACATTGCAAAACTATGATTTATTATGCAATAGCGCACATATATATAATAAATAACAAACTTATATATAATCCTTATAGTTGACTACATTAGTTATATAACTTTTATAAATATACATTATTTCTTCACTATTTTATAAATTTCTTTATTACTATACTCAAATACTTTACCTTTATCCTTATTAATATCACCTATATATTACTCATATATACTATCATACTAATTCTCATACACGGGTCCTACCTCACTCAACTAATACATTAATCTTACATAAAAGTGAGTGTATAATATTACCATATAATTAATTACCATCCCATCCTTAACCCCCCCCACATACACATAACTTAGGATATTATAACATCATCAACACATATTACTTCAACATACATTTCATAAATCAGTATATATTAATATATAATAAATATATATATATATTAATATATATTATAATATATATATATTATATACTTATATTATATATTAATATATTTAATATATATATTATATATATTATAGTTATGTATAATGTTTTTGTGCTTGTATTTATCGTAATATTTTTAATAATATTAGACTAATTAGGTAATTCTTTTAATTATAAGTGAAATTTCTTAAGTATTAGTATAATATATTTTAATTAAAACAATATGTGTAGTTAGATAAAGCATAATATTATATAATAATATTATATAATAATATACTATTATAATTATTATAACTATAATAATATAATATTATTTAATATATATATTTAATATTAATATATATATATATATATCATAATATATATATATATATTAATTAATATATTATTATATATATATAAATATATATATAATTATATATTAATATATATGTGGCTCCTCGGTTTACCTAACTACCCTTCTTTTTGGAGCAGTGGTTGATGGATTATGAAGCTAAATAATTCGATTAATCGGTCTTGATGTCCCTGTACTAATTAATAACTTAGGGTACGTGACCATCTACTTGATAGGTATATCCTTCTATCTTATTTTCTAGTTATCAAAACATATCTGTATCTGATAGAGCTTTTCTATTATTGTCATACCACTACTCATCTTGTTTCATTCTACTCTCAATGAGTCATGACTGCGTAATTCAAGCACCCGGCGATGGCTCGCGACCACACATTGGTTAAGATTGGGGCGAAATGAATGTTTGCTCGGAATCTAACCGACTTCAAAATTGGCTAAAAGAGTTCGCGCGATAGGCGTCTGATCTAACTTCTCATTGTTTCGTAATTGCTCCTCCCTTCTCTTGGATGGAAGACAGGACCTCCCAAGCCGGTCGAGAGTGGCAACCAATGCCAGTGAGATGCTCGTGCTACGCTATCATGTCACCCATAATACACAGAGAGCTATTTCCATACCCAATAACCTCAACTGCCAATGTGACACCACACTATTTCCTATAGATAACTACCTATGCATATACTCCATATAACACCTCAATAGCTAAAGACTGCTATACTACATCTTCTAGAAGAAATGCCAACGCATATCTAAGAATAGAACGATAGGTGAAGTCGTATGTACTTGATATATTAAGTTAAATAGCTGATGAAAAAGTAAACTCCAATTATTCTCCTAACCAAAATAACTCAATCAACGACTGACTAGAATGAATATATTAGTGAGATCTCACAAGTCTCAATGCCTATATAACTTATTGTATCATGTCCAGGATCATTACACAAGCTCAGTGGAATTTGTATGGCCAATTAGATATAGTGTTGAAATATAAAGTCATATCTAAATGAGTCAAGAGAATAAATCGTATCCACTCTTTCAATCTATTTTCAATTACAGTATCAAGAAGGCTCATTATGATATTTTAGCTACACTCAAATAGTAGATCAACGTTTTATCATTATTAGAGGCACATTTGTAATATAGTTGTCATGTAACCCCTGTGAGTGTTATATCGTCACTATACATAGATATATATAGCTCTCATCTGAAGAAGCTTAATAAAATACTAGTGGCAAACTTGTCATAATTACTCTCAGTATAGGTATAACATCATTATCCATAATCCTCTTCCTTCTATCTGTGCTCTCACTCGTATGCTGCTATACTAATATGATAAGTGAATCAATCTCATAAGCTCAATAGAATGTGCTAAGCTATATTAGTTATACGTAGTACCTTGAATATATGAAAAACATAATTGGGTAAGTTTATATTCGGAGATTAGAAAAATATTTTATAATATAATATTATAATATTAATAGTATTAATATAATATATATATTATATATATATCATATATATATTAATATATATTATATGAATATATATATTATATATATATATATATATATATATATATATATAATATATATTATATATTATATATATATATATATTATATAAAATATAATAATAATATATAATATAAATATATCATATAGGTAAAATGTTTGAAATTATCTCTCACTATTTATATATATTATTGATTATTATTATTATTATTATTATGATTATATAATCTTAATTTATAAATTTTAGGTATTAACAATAGACACATTTTTATTATTTATATATAATATATATATATAATTTATTATTTAATATACTTTAGATAGCTAAGTCAATTAATAAAAACTGTTAATCTAGAATGTTAGTAATTTAGGCATATTAATATTACTTCTAATATTTATAGAATTACTAATTAATTTAATATTATAGTATTAATATTTTATGGTCTCAGCTTTACGTCCTTCTGTTGATTGGAGATTTAGCTCTTTACAGGGTTTAAATATATTGGATCTAAGCTGTAGATATACGTAAAGTCATATATAATGATTCATTAGAAAAATTTATTTAGTATCATGACCATTATTTTTTTTCAGATTTCTTATTGTATCTTTTCGTATTCATTCTCTGTTAATGTAATTACCTATATCTTTATTTTTAGTGAATGAATTAGATGTGGCCATCCTGCACATGTTTGGAGAGTGCTCAGTGTAATGGTTCTGTTGTTGTTGTAGCCATCTGATTATTGGTTAGTGTCTTTAGTTTATTAGTTATACTCATAAGTAAGATGCGTTCGATGGTCAGAAGTAAAAATGTAGTATATGTAAGCTTTCG
This sequence comes from Trachelipus rathkii, assembly GCA_015478945.1. Classification (NCBI taxonomy): domain Eukaryota; kingdom Metazoa; phylum Arthropoda; class Malacostraca; order Isopoda; family Trachelipodidae; genus Trachelipus; species Trachelipus rathkii. Next base: position 26,453 of record JABUQX010007136.1, on the reverse strand, counting down.
AAAGTAACGTTTTTTTTAATAATTGTGGCTAAGTTCAGAAGTTTATAAGAGTGTAATAGTTGGTGTTATTATGTTAAAATAAATAAGTTGCTCGTTTTTAATAGTGTTACTAGGTTAATACATAATTGTCTTACTTAAGTACTATCAAAAAATGTAGAGTCTGGAGTGCACAATTGTATATTTCCATATATAACATATTATGATACAAGTGATGTTTTTGAGTGATATTCATTTGAAAAGAGAATATAGTCAAATATATTATAGTATATATATAATATGTTTACATATATTATTATTTGTATATGTACTATACAGATATTGTAATATAACTATTAGTTACTTAGTTATAATATAAACTTGATTAATACTTATATATATTATATATAACTTTAATTTATTTTATTATAAAGATATAATTATATATTATTATATATATTATATATAATATTATATATATAATAATATATATGTTAAAGACAATTTAATAATAATAATATAATAATAATAATATAATAATACTAATTAAATAATAATAATAATAATAATATAAATAATAATAATATAATAAGAATAATAATAATAATTAATAATAATAATAATAATAATAATAATAATAATAATAATAAATAATACATATAAATAATATATTTATAATAAATATATTATAATTATTATTATTATTATTATTATTATTATTAATAATAATAATAATAATAATAATAATATAAATAATAATAATAATAATAATAATAATTAATAATATAATAATATATAATAAAATAATAATAATAAAATAATATATATAATATTATTACTCAGATATTATATATTATTTTATTATAGCTTTAATCATTTATTATTTTCTTATTCATATTTAATTATATTAATTAATTATATGATATATATATTATATATACAGAATGATTCATATATATATATATATTATTAAATATGTTTATGTTAACTAAATATTATTCATGCTAATATAATTAATAATAATATAATATTTTATATACTTATTTTCCATCTTTATTTCTTTATTGTCTTAATTTGATATGTATGTCATGATATTATTTTATATTCTGCATTTGATATATCTAAAATGTAAGTTCGGAGGATTTTCAAGAGACATTCGCAAAAACCGTCACGATATGCAATAAAGGGATAAGACTCCCATTAATCTGAATCATGTTTTAGCGTGAGGGAAGATTAATATTTATCTAATTTACTGATCTAAAATATTATTGTCTATATTTATTTATTAGATTAGGAAGAAGTGGGTATTAAATGTGCCAAATTAATCAACTATAGTGAAAGAAAATTTAGAATTATTTTGCGATTATATTTATGTCAATTGATGCTTGATTAATTATGATCCTTAATATTTATGATATTTACTTTTTTATTGTGTGTGGTGATTGGCCGACAATTGCTAAGAACCTTACAAAAATAATATTTTTTTTAAATGTTTGATTCATTGGAATTACTTGCCAAAAAATATTATTGTAAATTATTGTCGGTGAATAGCAAGAATTTATTATTTATTTATTTTTTTTTTTATGTAATCTATATTGTGTTAATAATAGTTACTTTGTAATTCTTATTATTTAAATTTATTATTAGCTTCAGTACATGGAAGGCGACATAGAGAAGTGGCGTTAGCAAAATATTTTTACTATAAAATAGTTGGTGCTAAAGTTACTGTAACAGAGTTAGTACAGTATCTGTTATTTACGTAAAGATAGTAGTAGTCAAGACCAGTAAGATCAAAGATGGTGGTAGTATAGTTAGTAGTTAGTATAAGTAAGTTAGTAGTAGCTATATGATAGTAGTTAGATTAAAAGTAAGTATTACTAAGTTATGATTAGTTATAGATATATATATTACTGTATCTTTATTATATATGAAATACATCATATTCTGTACCTGAACTATTTATGTCAGTTTTTTTTACTTTAATAAATATAGTATTAATATTTATATTTTAAGTATTTTTTCGATTATCTTTTAAATATTATAAGCCATATGGCAAAATATATTAAGTATATAATATATATATAAATATAGATATATTTATATAAATATAATTTTACTAATTTTGTGATAAAATTTATGAATCTTTTTTTTTTTTAAGGCTATATGATACCTTAGAGTATAGCTGAGCTTTACGAAGTAAAAGAAATACATTATAATAAACGTGGTGAAGCTCAAAAGAAATTAATAATATATATAACTAATTTATTTATTATTTATATGTGAGGCTAATTTTAATGCCTTAATTAAATTATTACTAAGGTATAAATAGAAATGATTTCTTATGGTATTTATCATTAAAATAAAACTCTAATAAATACTAATACACGTAATATAATTAAATTATTTGCAATATCTTTTACATTAATAACTGAATTATCAGTTTTGTATTTCTTAATACTATTATCAAATTACACATTAAAAGAAAGCGCCTATCTAGTGTCTCCGTTATTATCCTATCCACTTTATATATATAAATAAATAAATAAACTATGAATTATAGTTTCACTAACTCTTTATAGGATATTATAAAATATGAGTAGGTAAAACAAAATTATATGACAATCATATGAGCAAATAGTATATAATATATAACGATAAATAAACCAACTAATACAAGTCAGATTATTAATAATAATAATAAATAATAATTAACTCATAAATATAAAATATAATATATTAATTTAAATAATATATTAAATTAATATAATTAATATAATTATATAATATATATAGTAATATGACGTTTCAAAGAAATTGTTCCATCCACAGATATAAAAATTCTTCTGATTCTTTCTATTTTTCTTCTTTTTACCTTTACTGGGATATTAAATTGATTTAATATTCGGAGCTTCATCAACTGAATTTAAATCATTTAACTAATTCAAGATTATTACGAACAATTAATACATAATAATTCTTGCTTCTTTTTTGATTAACTGAAAGTTTACTTAATATTACAACGTTAGTTATATTTCCAATTGAATGTAAGATTGATATGATATAAAACTACAAATAATATTATTAACTCTAATTTATATAATACCTTATTTAAAAATTACATTTAATCCACTAATTTTGATAAATTTATAAATTAATCAATTCATATTACACATCTCTACAAGTCATAAATTAATTTATGTAAGTAATAATTGTATAATATTTCATTTAAAAGTCTCAATTGATATTTTATATATCTCTCAAATTACTATGTAATAAAAATAATCATATATAAATGAATAAATAACCTCTCTAAGAAAGGTATAAATCACTAGCTAGTAGCTCTTTACATATTAGCTTTCTCAAACACCTGGAATTTCACCTAATTTATTGTAAAAATTGCTTGTCCTGAGAATACAATAATTAATTAATATTAAATAGTGAGATAACAATGTATTCTGAGTAAAATAATCTTAAGACTCTATAATAAATAAGCTGTACTTGAGTCATGATTTAAGAGACTATGTAAAAACGACTTAACATGGCATGACATTCTTGAGACTAATCTAATGGAAAATTAACTATTTAAATATTTAATAAATTCTATATATAACTTGTAACTATTTTACATAAGGAAATAAATACTATAATAATAATATCTTGACAGTCAAAAATAATTTAATATTACGATCATTTTTAGAAGCCTTAATGAATAGAGTTGGGAATCTGTTTAAAATTAATAAAATCACTGTGATATTCAGTTAAAAATAAATAAAAATAATTATGAAATAATTAAAAATATATTCTAAAAAAAAAAAAACAGTAACATAATAATTATAAAGATAATCAATAATTTTTATTTTCAATAGGAATTTTCTTTCCACTTGTAATCTTGCATTGGTAGATAGGAACGAAATAGCTTTCACATGACAATAGGACTAATATTCAGAAAGATAAACGGTTAAATGTCTCAAAGTATGGTAGTACATACAAGTAAAACCCAAAAATTACCAGACTGTGAACTACCCTATAATTTACAACTCTCTGTAATCGCATCAGCGGAATCCCACCACTTCGGTGTGGAGCCTAAGTCTCTCAATGTGTTATACACCTTTAATTCCTACTCTCATCTCTCTTCTCTCTCATTCTCTCTCTCATCTCTCTCTCTTACTCTCTCTCTCTCTCTCTTCTATATATATATATATTATATTAATTATATATATTATTATTACAATAAATTAAATATATTATATATATAGATAATATATATTTATATATTATTTAATTAATATTATTAATTATATTTTTATATTATTAATTATTAATTATTTAATATTATTAATTATTATTTATTAATCCTCCTTTCTATACAGGTAGAAAAACTATTAACCAAGCAAGTTATTTATAAATTGGACTAGCTAATAAAGTCTATATAACGATTCTATTACTACTCAGGATATTATTAAAAATATAGAATAAATTTCATTACTCTATATCATCATATTACATAGGTATAAAACTCATAAAAAAAAGGCTTTTATTAAATAATATAAATACTAAATTACTAAATTACTTATAATTATAATTATAGGATCTATAATTTATTATATAATATTAATTATTATATATATATATATTATATAATTATATATTTTATTCATCTTATCAAATTACTTCACTGGCATTAGTTAAGGGATGTTAAAGACCAATTTTCTTATATTAATTTATTAAAGTTTATTTATATATTATATGTTTATTATAGCACATAATATCACACACATATATCCGAATCCAGTTTAATGCTCCTAAATTTTTCTGAATTGTGTGAATTCACTTTCAAAATAATGATCAGTTTTTTTAATTAATGTTGATTGTTGATTTATTATATCAATCTCATGGTAAATCACAATCCGAATTATTAGAAAGTAATGAATTATATTTCATAATCTGGATTAAAGACAAGATATATGCAACATCTAAATACTATAATAGTACTTTGGATAATGTATTGATAATCCACGATCTACTATATAAATTATTTGCCCTAGAGGGAAACTATCTATTTGTTAGCTATTAGTAGATGTATATCTCCAAAGTATTTAATAAATTAGGTGGTTAATTAACATTTATATCTCATTAGTTTGATCAAATCTCTATGTAATAATACTTATTCCAGCTTATGTATATAACCTTGTCTATAAATAAAGAAGATTATATATTAAGCACTTTACATAATAGTTGATTATATTGCTTGGATTTTTAGTGATAAATGGTTTATAAGAGTGCTTAACATACGAAAATTATTCTTCAAATCTTAAAGTATTTAGAAATTAAATGTGGTCATTAGAATTATCTATTATTATATACGTTTGGTTGTAATTGTTAAATCGATGAGTTATCCTTATCTCTCACATAAATATGTATAGTGAGCTCAATGTATATCTCTCAATTGCCTTAATAGTGACTGAGATACCATGCTTCCTTATAGGTGTTTATATAATTTTAACTAGTATTGCCAACCTAGAAAGAATAGAGGAAATTAAATAAATTTTTTACAAATGTCTGAAATCTAGATAATTCCTCTATACTTATTTTGGATTCCATTATATATCTTATTTAGTCATATCTTATATTGTAAAATTATAATTGATGGTTCAATGTATAATCTATTTTTTTTGATGTGTATACATATCAATTATATACCTAAATTGATATTTTTGATTAATTGATCTTAATTTAATGTAAAGAGATCGTGAGGAAAAATTCATTATTAATAATAGTAATAATATATTAATATATAATTTTTACTCTATGAATTATATTATTAGTTTAGTCTTCTTTATTCGGGTATGAACCTGTGCAAAAAAGAGATTATGTATGAGTGCGCGCGTCTTAACTCTCATAAATTAAGCCGTTGTTCTTATGTGATTACACAATTTGGATATATCTCTAATTTGTGATAGAATCGCATTTCCAACCACGGATATATTACTCTTATCCTAGACCATTCTAAAGTATATGACTCAGTGGTGAAAATTATATTAAATATCTTCGATAGTAGATTATTGATCTATATATTAATATAATCTATCTATATTAATTCTCTTAGAGTTTATGGTTATCTACATTTAAGATACATTTTTTCGTTACTCGAGTTATTATATAATATATTTAATAAATAATTTTACAATAAATATTTATTATGACTTGATATGTAACTATCACATCTAATCACAATTCAACACACACTACACACAATCACACTATCAACATTCAATCTACAATTCGACTAACTTAATTATCTCGATTCTGCTTACACCCAGTACCTATCTAATATCTAAATCTTTATATTTTTACAATGACATATCACATTATATTTTATTTTGAATAAATTCATTGATTTAATATATCGTACATACTTCTTATTTATAACTGCATATATAGATCTACCGCTGATTATATGCTCATATCCATATATAATACTCATTGGATTAATTGATATGACTCATTTTAATCATTATCTTAGTGTATTTTTTCATTTCGTAGTATCTACTCTCACTGATGCGGGGAGTAGCTTGAATCGCTTTAACATTTGATATACACGTAAATATTCTGTCTGAACCCAATTTTGTGAAATATATAATTATTTAATTATATATAATGTGTTATTATTAAATTATTATTAAGTTTATACAGTGTAGACTTATTCGGACCTGATGCACGATATGGTTATGTAAGGTTTTATATCGATACTGAGCACTGAAGAAGGTTATATAATAAAAGTATGTCTCTAAAGGTAAGTTTAATATGAGTTATAATTAACTGATATATGATGCAGGGAAACTGGTGCAGAAAACATCTTACGTTCAAATAATAGGTAAACAAGTGAGTTACATAAAGAATGAATTTTCCGACTAAACACAAACCTGACGATCTCTTCATCCACACGCTTAATTATAACTATTTATTTATTACTATGTTTATTATTTAATTATTAAATATTAAATTCGTAATTATATATTATCATATATATATGTTATATTATTAATTAAATATTTTTATTTGCCTAGTTTATAATATTATAATTTAATTTTTATTATTAATAATATTAACTTTAATTATTATTAATTATTATATATTTAATTTTATTATTATTATTAATTATATAATATTATTATTTATATATATTATTTATTATATATATAATTTAATTAATTATATTATAAAATTGTTATAATTACTATTATTTTTAATATTATTCTAATATTTATATAAATTTTTTTAGCTTATTACATATTTATTCTGTATTATTCTTAGTAATTTATTTAAATCTGTAGTGTGAATAATTATTATTATAAATATATTTTAGACCAGTTTTTAAAATAATAAATATAGGTATTTAATAGAAGGTATCCTATTAACTGTGAGGATTTCAAAAATTATTTAACAATTAAATTAGAAATTATATAATTTTCATTTCAATTATCATTTTTATTACTTCTGCCTGTATAAAATATAAGTATATATACACTATATTGTAAATCATTTTAATAAATACTTTCTTGCTACTTGTTTCATTCGATTATATTCAAAAGGCGATCTACGGCAACGCACGTGTTGATTAGGCATTATTAATTTTGTCGCCATATTTCTGAAAGATTATACATATATGTGTGTATCAAAATTCATTTTTTCATGGGTCCCTTAAAATTTGCATTAATTAATTTGCGTCGTATTTCTAATAATTCGGAAAGTTCTGTGATTCAGATAAAAATTAATTTGAGAACTCTTTGCCTTTACATCACATAACAGAGTTAGTTTGCTTTCTCATACATTACTAAAGCGTATATAACATTTGAACAACTTGACATAAACTTACTACTACTAATCTTTTAATACATTATACTTATACTTTATTACTTATAATTCTAATTACTTATCATTTAATTTCCATTAATTTCTACTATTATATATTCCTAACTTAATCTGATCTATATTACTTATTCTTATTTACATTACATACTATATCTAATAATTATTATTAATTATTATATTTAGATAATTTTAAATTATAAAGAATTATATAACTTTATATTATTATTACTATTTATTGATTTATTAAATTATTATTATTATTTATTATTATTATTATTATTATTTATTATTATTATCTATTATTATTATTTATTATTATATTTATTATTATAATTATTAATTATTAATTAAGTCGTAATGTGCTGGAACTAATTATTATTATTTTTATTATTATTATATATTATATTATTATTAATTATTATATTATTATTATAATATATTATTAATTATATTTAATTATAATTATTATATATTATTATATATTATTATTATTATTATTTTATATTATTATTATTAATTAATTATATATTTTTATTATTTTATTATATTATTATTATTAATATACATTCTTATTATTATTATATACTTATAAAAATTATTATTATATTATTATATTATATTTTATTATATATTATATATATTATTTATTAAGATATAAAATATTATTATTATTCAGGGTTTTTAAACGCAAAAAATGCATTTATGAGTCCCACCAATAGGAACTGTCAGAAAAAGATATGGCTCTCAAATACGTTAGCTATTATGAAGATAAGGAAAAAAAAGAATTAGAATAAAATGATAAAATATATAAAATATAAAAAAAAAAAAAAAAAAAAACAAAAAGGAAATATTAATTAAAAATGAATATAATAATAATAATATAATAATAATAATAATAATATATAATAATAATAATAATAATAATAATAATAATTAATATAAAATAATATAATAATAATGATAAAATATAATAATCTAATAATAATAAATATAATAATAATAATAATAATAATATAATAATAATAATAACTAATAATAATAAAATAATAATAATAAATGAATAATACTAATTAATAATAATAGATAATAATAATATAATAATATACTGAAAAATATACATCAATAGAAAAATTTAAATCAGAAAGAGATTTGAATTCTTTAGATATATATAAATATTAATATATATATAATATATATATATATAATATAATATATATATATAATAGAGAGTAATGATAGTAGAAGTAAGAGAGATGAGAAGTATAAGAAATATTAAGAATGAGATGAAGATGAAGAGGTAGTGATAGATGAAGTAGAGGAGAGAGTAAGATAGAGTATAGAATAGATAGATATAATATATAGTAAGTAATATATTGAACGCCTCGAGGCGTATGAGTTAGGCTCCGCCGAGCTCTCATGCATGAGAGGACGCTGGTCAATCCTCGGGGTAGCAGTCTGAGTGGATGATTTCCTTGAGCAAGAGAAATTTAAACTGCGGAACTGACAAACACGTTCGGGTGCGAGTCTATGGAAGTCGGCCTTAAAGTTGATTTCCGATGTAGTTCCCGCCAGTGTTACCTATCAGGACGGGAAAAGCACGGTTAAAAGGCAATTTGTAAGATATATTATATGATATATAGTATGATATATATATATATAGGTAATATATAGATAGTATTATCATATATATATATAGTAGTGAATATGAGTAGATATGAGAAGTGAGATATGATGATATGTATATATAGATGGTGAGAGAGAAGATAGAGAGATAGAAGTAAGTAGAGAGATAGTAGTAGAGATGAATAAGATGAGGAAGTATATATAATATAATTATTAGTAGTATATATAGTATATATATATATGTAAATTTAGGTATCTAGATGATATGTATGATTATTGGTGGGTATGGTTAAATCCTTTGGTTTAAAACCAATGTTTTAATATCACATAGGAGAAGAGAGACTTGCTATAATGAAATGATTTAAAAAATAAGCTTAAGATAAGTTTATAGTAAAGGAGTTGTATATATAATTTTTCGTCTCAGCAGTGTTGATATGGTTTTGGAGGCATCAACAAGTATTCCTCTTCGTAATTGTCTGATAAAGAATGTTGGTAGGCTGAATGAAGGCAATAAAAATTCCTGCGAATTTTATATTATTGTGTGAATAATAATATATATATATTTAGTTGAGGACTCAAATACATGGTAATAACAAGTGTTTTGATTTAAATATATATATATATATATAAGGTAATATATGTTAGGATGATAAGAGGAACGTGAGATGTAATTGCATAACAGTTATATTAGAGTTAGTGAAAGTTGTGATATGGCAAGTGGAATAGTGTGAGCATGTATTCAATAGATTAATATCCTATTGTGGAATATATGGTGAGGTAACGATAAGTTCTTGAGTATGCTTTATAGTATATGATATACTTTAATGTAGTGTATGTATGTGTGTCCTGTGATTAAATTTGTAAATAGTAAGACCATGTATATAACTAGATTGGGCATGCGTAGGTATATATAGAGTATTAAATCTCTGTAATTCTACAATTTGTTGATGAGGATCTTGGATGGACAGATCATAAGATGGTCGGAGTGTTGGTGTGTGTGAATTATACAATATTCCGATTAATTAATGGAGAGATGCCACATATTGATCCAAAATGTTGCTTTAGGGTTAGATTATAGTGCTAGTATGGAAAGAAAAGTGCAATAGTATGCTGAATGAGTGGTAAGGAAAGCCATTGAGTGTTTGGTCAAGGTTTTGGGTGAGAAGGAGGATATGTGTGAGGATGAGGATAGTCCCGATGGGTTTATCGCATATATTCGGTGGGAGTGTGCGGGAATCGAGCCCAAGCTGGTGAGACGAAGGAAATACGCGGATTGACAATAAAAGTTAAAGGAATGCCTGGAGGAGAGACGATGTGACGTTTCCGAGAGAATCGCAAGAGAAAGGATTAATCTTTGTGCCGTCATTTCATCTGTCACCTTTTCAAGAGAACGAGTTCAACATATAATGGTGGACATTGGCCGATTTCGTGCATGTGATTAATTATATTTGGGGTGCATTGAATATAATAATTTTTCTTTTTTTTTATATATAAATAAATAGATGAAGTTAGATACTGCTCGTGATTTTTTTCTAGAGTAGTTGATTATGAGTGAGTGTATATGGGTTGTGGTCTCCAACCTGTCTCAATAAGACCCTCTGTATTTTTAACTTTGAAGCTTATGTTAAAACATCTGAAAACCACATAATCAAATTTGACAGTAAATTATTGTCATATACTGCGAGTCAGTGTTATTCACGTCGCAGTGTACCTCCAATATGAAATAACTAATTGTAAATTAAAGTAATATCTAAAGAATATTTTATAATTTAAAGGGAAATTTTTAATAATAATATGTGCGTTTATAGCCTAATTGTGAATATATTAAATAATAATGTATAATATATTAAATTTTTACTATACCTAAATATGTGATTTTTGTACCTTTATATTAATTAAATACTAGTATAGAACCATTAAAATAACACTACTAATTATAAAAGTACACATATCTTAAATAAAGCTATAATAACCCCACCACC
>JABUQX010007136.1:0-5000 GCA_015478945.1 Trachelipus rathkii | reverse complement strand
ATGAGAATAAGGAATCTGCTTATAACAATGAATTAGGGATGGTTGCTTTCGTAACCTGATGAATGGAGGTGTGAGGAGAGTAGTGGATAGGAACACTCCAAAATCTGCCATATCATTGACAGAAAGAAGAGGTGTAGTGGAATGTGTTTGTGGGTTTGATTGTGCAAGAAGGAATAGGTATTTTGCGGATGAGGTAATTAGTAGGGGGAGGGATATTGGACTACGATGGTCAAAATGACCAACGGGTTCTGACCGACCTTGACCTTTTTTGAGCTCGAATTTTACCTGACCTTGACCCTTTTTGGCTTTACCTTTTTGGCCTGACCTTTTTGAGAACCCTAATTTTTAGAGAACCCTAATTTTTTGGCAACCCAATTTTTGTGGCAACCCTAATTTTTTTTGGCAACCCTAATTTTTTTCGGGCCAACCCTAATTTTGCAACCCTTCGAAGAAGGGTTGCGCAAACGGTTGCGTAAGCAACCGATGTATACGTACCCCACCCTAATTTTTTCGACCAACCCTTTGCTCTTCCATGAGTCTCAATTTTGCCCACCCTAATTTTTGGCCATCCTTTAGGGGCGTAGCCCTTTTTTGATGTCTTTTCCCCTTTTTGTCCCTTGACCTGATTCTGCGAAATCCGTCCAGATTTGCACCCTAATTTTTCCCTTGCCGTTTGGTCTCCCCTGGGTCAATTTTGACCCACGGTAATTTTTTGGCCTTCCTTTAGGGGCTTTGCCTCTTTTTTTTTTTTGATGTTTCTTAACCTTGTTTGACCATGATATTTCGGCCTTGACCTTGCCAGATACCTGGCAATTTTTGGCGCCACGCTAATTTTTGGCCCACTAGTGTCCACCGTCACATTATTTCGTTCCTAAGTTAACGTTATGTATGGATCCATATCTCTACTTGAACACCCTACCACACACACCTTCACACACCCTACACACACACACACACACCACACACACAACAAACGCACACACCCACACCCACCACCCCACACCTCACCCACACACACCACACACACACACACACACACCACACACACACACACACACCACACACACACACCTACACACACATATGGATCTATCCTAACTTGAACACCTACACACACGCACCTACACACTTTGATGCTCAACTTTGATACACACAACGCACCGCGCCCCCCACCACACAGCGACCCCCCACCCCCCCCGCGCCCCCCTCCCCGAGGCCCCCCCCCGCCTCCGCCCCCTACACATACCTTTTGATGGCTCAACTTTATGATGCCATCTTTGATGGATCAGCATTATATGGTTTCAGCTTTGACGCGTTCAACTTTGATGTTTCCCAATCACCGTAAGAAGTATCTAGTGATGTTCTATTAGTGTTCTAGGAGTATTAGATGAGTGCCAGGTGAGTGCCAGGTGAGTGCCAAGTGAGTGCCAAATGAGTGCCAATGAGTGCCAATGAGTGCCAAGTGAGTGCCAAGTGAGTGCCACATAGTGCCAAGGGAGTGCCACATAGTGCCAAGTGAGTGCCACATAGTGCCAAGTGAGTGCCACATAGTTGCCAACTGAGTGCCACTATTTTTTCAAGCCTTTTCTAGCCTCCCCGAGCCTAGAATAGCCTAATATGGTTAGTGTCTACCCCTAGGTTATTAGGTATGAGGAATCGAATGGTGTATATTACAAGCTGAGGATGCTTCCTACTATTAGTTAGTATTTTTTTAAACACTTATAGCTCGACAGAATATCATCTAAAAGAGTTACACATTTGAGACAGTGAAGGCAAACGTTTCAGACGAGTCCGCGTCCGCAGGTGAACCCCACCGCGAAACCGCCGCGTGCCGCCGCAGGCGCAATATTACGCCGCCGGCGTGCGCCACAGCCAATATTTCCGCGTACCCGCCACCGCGTGCGTCCGCAGACGCCATATTACCGCGCGAACGAAACGAAAAATATGATACCAATGTAAACTATTCAAAGAATTTCATTTCAAATTTACTATGAGTCATTCATTTTTACTACAATTGTACGAAATTTTATTAAAAACATATACTTTACATACCTTAAAGCCAGTAAATCAGTAAATAATAAGAGGTTGTGTATTACCTAACACCTAAGAATTGTTCTTTGTTTACTGTTTTACCTGCTTTAAACTCATATTTTACTGCCTTTAACTCTCTGGCTTTTACTGCTTTAACTCTCTGCTTTACGGCTTTAACTATCTGCTTTACTGCTTTAACTCTCATGTTTTACTGCTTTAACTCCTATACATTACATACCTTAAAGCAGTAAACAGTAAATCATAGTGGTGTTACCTAACACCTAAGGATAGTATGCTTTTGTTTTACTGTTTTTTACTGCTTTAACTCTCTTCTTTACTGCTTTAACCCCCTGCTTTACTGTTTTAACTCATATATTTATTAACATTATTAAAGCAGTAAATCAGTAAATCAATAGAGGTGTTAAATAGCAACAAAGGGATTAGTTTGCTTTTGTTTTACTGTTTTACTGCTTTTTAACTCTCTGCTTTTACTGCTTTTAACTCACTGCTTTTACTGTTTAACTCATATTTTATAACATTATGTTTTCTTTATATTTTTTATTTTGTTTTATTACTTTTTATTTATTTTATTATTTTATTATATTTTTATTTCTAATTTTTATTTATGTTTTAATACTTTTTTAATTAAAAGAATTGTAAGAAAAACACACGCAGTGTCTGTTATATAAACATTTTATTAATAAAATTGTTACGAAATTTTAATTAAAACATATACTTTACTGCTTTATTTTTTATTGATTTTATTTTTATTATTAATTTTTATGTTATTTCTATTTTATTTTGTTTTAATATTTTTTGTTTATATGATTTTATATTTTGTGGAATTATTTTTAGATTTTGTTTATTTTAAAAATTGTAATGTAATGAAAAACACACGCAGTTTCTTTATATAAACATTTATTTTTAATAAAAAATGCTACGAATTTTATTAAAAACATACCTTCACTAGCATTACAAGCATTTAAGTAATCTCATTATTCGATTATTCACTTAACAGAGATATGGATGTGGAGAAATTAGTTTCCGAAGTCGCGGTAACATATCTTGTTGCTGGCCGACAGGCTGTGTAAAACGCTTCATGTATTAAATATTTTAAAGGAAATGGAGACTTAGCAAGACCCCTGTAAAAAATAATGATATGGTGTTATTAATGTTATATCAGGAAAAATTTAACAGAATATAAAGCATGTTATTCAATTTCATGAAAGCAATCTAATACGATGATATAGAATCGTTGGACAACTATAGCATGGCCACAAGAAGTTATTGTGTATTAGATAGATTAATGCTAATTGAATTAAAAAAAGCCAGAGCGTTTCACAAGTTTATCTCACCATCTAATATCTCTCTTTTCTTCAAAACACAGAATATTTTTCATCAAAGCAAAAGCATTTGCGAAGTGTTTCTTTAAACACACAGTATTACTGTTGTTTGGCTCAGAGTACAGAGAATTGAGTCAAATTATTATTGGGACAACTCAAATGTTATCCCTTCCAAAGGAAAGAGTCTTAAAAGTATATAAAGAGGTTACTTCGATCCCCCATGGTTATTTGATGTGTGAACTTCACCCCAAAAACACGACAGAGTGTTGCTCGTACCAACATTCTCCCTATGACGATAGAAAGACTGATACATACGCTGAAATAATGAGTGCTCAGTGCAATAGTATTTACCTCTTTATAAAAAAAATTTTAAAAAAGTTGGAAACCTGCTGGAAATAAACGTAAATAATTAGTAGATGAGATAATTCAAACTAGTGTAAGTATTGTGAAGTCTGTTTTAATCTTTATAAAGGAAATTGCTTCCTTTAAACGAGACGCCACGAAACGTTAAAGCTACGTCGTCTATAGAAAACATCGATTCAAAAAAACTCTCCCTCAACATTAAAAATCTTTGAAAAATAAAAAGAAGTTATTACAGGAGAGGAGGGAGGGTATTTCTACCGATACTCTTCTCCGTTAGGCCTCTACTTGATAACTAAGTGGGGTTGACACCTAATAATTTAGAAGAGGTTGCACTGTACTCCATATATGGTATGAGAAAAATGAAGTATACATAATGCAGCTTGATCAGGATTCAGTTGCCTTCAGAATTCATTCATTCACCAATCTCAATATGCTAAGGTTATTGCCGCAACCTTGCGCCAAATACCACAATCACAGCCTCTAAATACGGTATACAAGGCCCAATGCAGTGACATACGACCTCTTCACAACAACAACCCCAGTCTGCCCAACAGAAGTCCTCTATCATTGTGAGCCACTCATACTTTTCAAGCAGCCCTCTTCGCCTCTACCTTCCGTCGCTATATTTATGTCCTAAGACTTAACAAGATATAACCGAATTACGCGAGAAAGAAGTGTACAGGATATTAAATTCAGACATTAACGCAATGAGAAACGCATCTTATACCAAGATGCCATACAAAAAAATATAGATCTCCTTTAAAAGGAGTTGCATCCCATCCATCACACCGTAACCCGCTGCCCGATGATGTAAGATAATATACCTAGGTTGAAGTAAAATGAAGCTGAAAACATGCAAAAACATTTTTAAAGAATATCCTAGAGGAGACTTTACTATATAGAGCTGCGTTAAATCAGGATTAGCTATTATATAAATATTTTAAGAATGATTATTTTCACTATTTGGCAGAAGAAATATAACTGATTGTTAAAGGTTCGAAAAAATTGTGGATTGAATAGTGATCTCTCACGTAACTGAGAGAAGAAGAACAGGCCCTGTAAAAAGGATTGCAATGAAGATCAAACAAGAACTCCAGACTATTAATATTCCCCAGTCAGAAGAGCAAGAACAGTTGTAATACAATAAGTCACGCGAGCCTGCTTTATACTTAGCAGAATGACCGCCTTTACTGATTCAATAATTATCCCCATCTACAGCCAAACCTGATTCAGTCCTCAGGCTACTCTATACTATTCTCTCTT
>JABUQX010007135.1:37500-44735 GCA_015478945.1 Trachelipus rathkii | reverse complement strand
ACATACATACATTACATACATACATACATACATACATTAGGAATACTCTCTCTCTCTAACTAACTAAACTAACAAACTATATATATATATATATTATATATATATATATATTATATATTATATATATATATATATATTATATATATATATATATATATATATATATATTATATATATATATATAATATATATATTATATATATTCAATCCAATACCGGACATGTCTTGGAATTTCCTAAGGGCGTTCATATTTAATATATACATTTCGCTTTTCTAAATTTGTAAGTTTCTATTTATATTTTGTTAAAAGTTATTGTTATTTACTTTTTTATTTTAGTTTTTTTATTTATTTTTATTCAATAAGAATCTATATATTTTAAAGTCTTATTATTTATTTGTTTAATTTGCTGGTAAAGTATGTTTTTATAACGTAAAAAAATTTTGCATTTTTATATACCCTAAACAGTATATCAGTAAATCAGCCTAAATCAGTAAATCAGAAATCAGGAAAATCAGTAAAATCAAGTAAATCAGGTAAAGCAGTAATCAGTAAAGCAGTAAAATCAGGTAAATCAAACTGCCTTCCAGCTACCTTTCCTATCCTTCCATGATCTATGATCTTATTGATTCTATTGATCTATTGATCAATTGATCTATTGATCTATTGATCTATTGATTCAAGTCATATTTTGTATAACATAACACAAAAACTTTTATTTATTTTGTTTTGTTTTCTTTAAACATTATGTTTTTACTATAAAAATTTATTTATTTTGTTTTATTTGCTTTAAACATTTTGTTTTTACTAAAAAATTTATTCTTTTTATGTTTATAACTTAAAAAATTTGCATTTTTACATACCCTAAAGCAGTAAATCAGTAAATCAGTAAATCAAAGTACCATCCAACCACCTTCCTACCCTTCCATGATCTATTGATCTATTGATCTATTGATCTATTGATTCAGTCATATTTCTATTAAAATTGATATATTTTTACATACCCTAAATCAGTAAATCAGTAAATCAGTAAATCAAAGTACCATCCAGCCACCCTCCTACCCTTCCATGATCTATTGATCTATTGATCTATTGATCTATTGATTCGAAGCATATTTTTCTTTAGTATAATAAATAAGTTCTTTGGATAAAAAGCGGGAAAAGAAAACAAGTTTTTATTTTAAAGCATTTATAACATAAGTGCAAACTACATAATCGTTTACATATAAATTTTTAGCATCAAATATATTTACAAGTTTATTAAAAGAAACATTATTTAAAAAACATATAATGAAATAAATACAGTATACACCACATAAATTAGAACTGATAGGTTGTACAGGAAAACATAAGGTCTTAACATATTGAACATTATTATATTTTAAAAAAGATGTTACATAATGATTACTAAACATAAAATCTAAATGCAGAGAGTCAAGGAAATATACAACATTATTTTTATTCTTATACACGGCTATCCAGTGTCCATTGTTCGAAACATCCCGAGGAGAAGTGTTGAAGATAAGTCCAGAGTCGGTATCCAATTTCACAGAACCGAGTTCATTACATGCGAATACACCTAAAAATCTTCTTTCGTTTCTAAAGGCATTTAATATTTCTTCTTCATTCATCTTTAATAATTCAAAATTATATTTCGTACTCTGTCAATCTCGATGATTTGAGGATGTTCCAAATACACCAGAACTGAGATCGAGGATGTCAAACTTTGTCCAAATTTGAGACTTAACCCTAATGTGCCTTTTCTTAGGATATTGAGATGATAAGCATTACAAGCTGAAAGATCAGCTGTGAGATCGTAGGCATATAAATTACTGTTTTCAGCATAAGTCTTGAGATCAACACCTGTACCGTTATCGCTGCAAGATACAGTATTGGCAAATAAATCGTAAAAAGGACGCGAACATTGAGAATGTGAGCCTTCGTATATCATCTCATAATCACGACCGTATGGTTGACCATTCACATGCAAACTGATACCTCTAAGACCGAAATGTGTAAATTTAAAGGCGGACTTCCCATAGTTTCCAGAATAGGCATCGTGTTCTACAATTCCTATTATTACTTTCTGAGGTAAGCTACCATTGACGATGTTAGGTATATTAATACTTGATAATCCTTGGGTAAAGTTAAAAATTTTAGTCTCAATTCTCTTGATTGGATATTTTGCTGTATCAGTCAAAAGAGATTTCTCTATTTCCATATGTTTAAAGGGAGATAATTTCACTTTACGTACATAGAGATAAGCATCCAGTAATTTGAAAATAGGTTTTGGAGCGGTAGTTGTGGCTGTAGCGTTGCTTTGAACATTAAGCGCAAATTGAGGAGTAGATCTAGTTAACCTGATGCGGGTGTCCACTGATGGTAGAATAAGTCTTTCTTGGGAGAATATGTCCCCATTTACACGTCCGTAATATTCGTAAGTGTTATTTTTAGATTTAGCAGCATTGTCCCTATGTTTCTCTACATCTTTTAAATTGTAGTATCCACATGATTGTAAATGGGACTGTTTAGCATCATCTGAATAATTTAGTAAAGTTTCGATATAACTTCGGTATGGGTAACTTGCAGCTGATGCTCCTAGAGATGTTTCATTTAAAAACACCTCAAGTTGATTGAAACATGTATACAGGAAATTTGTCTCGGTGGATACTATGTGGTCGGTGCCTGTGAGATTTGAACCATCTTCGTTTACTAACTTAGTCTTCAGATATAAAAACACATTCGAAGGATCAAGATATTGGTCAGAAGTGCCAGGGATGTTGAATTCGAGAGGTACATCTGTATTTGTGATGGCGTGAACGGGGTTAATACTAATAAAATTGGATTCACTCACACTGATCTGTGTAGGATTCACAGAAAAGAGATCCAATTCGCTCTTGCAGCAGTCGGGGCTGGAGGGATGGAGGAAATGCATCTTGCTACTACAATCGCTTGACGTATAATGAGGAGAGATATGTTTAAACATTCCTTATATACGAAATAGATGCAGGTTATTATTATTTATGTAAAAAAGTTACCACTTATCACTGATATTAGAGAGCAAACACATCAATACACTTTTTCTTTAGTGGTCCTTTATTATTCCTCTTTAATGGTTTTTTACGACCACCTACACCTTGACCAGTCATCTTACGTCGTATTTTTCGTTTAACATCATCTAACATTTCATCTGAAACATCGGCTAGTCGACGTTTTACAGCACTACGAGGGTCGACACCCCCCATAATATCCTGGATTGTGTTTATTCCCGTTCTGGCTGCTTTTTTAGCGATGTATTTACCTCCTGATTTAAACAGGGGAATAGCTCTACGAAATAACGAAGCAAAAAATCCTCCTAAACCATATCCCCTCTGCATTCTTGAACCCCTGAAGACTATTTCTCTTTCCATTATTATTATTTACCGGAGCTTCTTTCTTATGTGTACTTTACACACTGCTGTCCCAATTGTGAATGGGTATGGGTCGCCTTTCACGTCTCTTATATAAACACGAATCGAACTCAGTTGGGTCTTACTTCATAGGTTAAGTTATAGTGAACATTAGGAAAGCTTATAACTTTACGACTTTTAGGAAAATGTACTACTCTTAACAAAGAGGCTTTAGTATTCCCTACATACTGATGGTCTACAATATCTGTATAAACATAGGCCATACCTGGATCTTGAAACATCTTAGAAGGCATGCATACAAAATGTAATGAACTCTCAGTGTCATTTTTTGTGACATACTCTTCCATCGTTGGTATATAACGTATTAGATCATTTAGAGATGGTTTGATATCGTTATTTCTCAATATTGAGTCTGCATGTGAGTAACTACAATTACGAAACCAGGTTGAAGGGCGGAAAATAAATAATCTTCTATCTTTCAGGTTCACATGAGTTTGAGATTTTAAAGTGATTAATACGTTATCTTCGTTAACGGATTTATTAACAAGAAACACTAAATCTTTACATAACTGACTTGCTTCAAATTTTTTGTTTAAGTCTATGAACACATCAGTAACCGATTTATAGAGACCGTGGTTTATTAAATATCTTTCAAAGAAATATTCTTTGTCGCCTCGTTTGATGACCGCCATATCAGCGTTAATTTTTAATACATTTTTAACACTATCAACATTTCTAAATATCGTAAACGCCAAATATGATTCAGGCCTATTCTCTATATCGGCGTCGAGAATTATTTCACTTAATCCAGCTTCATACATTTCTCGATCAAAAGTTATAGGGTTCAATAACTCTGTAGTAAAGTCTGATATTTTATTTTCCGGATGTAGATCCATAGAAGCCGATGAAGGCAGCGTTAAATAGAAATGATCTTCACTCTCCATGTTCACAAAGTAAACTGATCAATGTTTCTTAATTTCACTAGCATTTATATAACTATTAAACTTCATTGGATAACCTACCCATTTGACAAGATACTGTTTATTTTTTCCTTTCCCTTTAGATCCTAATATTTTTTCTATTTTATACTCGTGACTCTTAGGATCAAACCGTATTTTCTGTATTTCCTGCTTATAGAACCCTCCTTTTATTTGTTCACCATCTAAATCTTCAAGATAGTATAATTTTAATCCGTCTCTCGGGAATTCTCTGATTGTATCTACTTTAAAAACTTCTCTTGACCATCCTGCTTCATACCCTTTTCTGAAATTTTCATCTGACCTAGACACTCTCACATAATCTCCTACTTTAACACCTGTGTTATCTTTTATTTTGCGAACGAGGCAACCCTGTACAGAAGGTTTTGTCTTCACCATCTCTAGAGGGGTATTCTTAAGTGTTCTATGATAAGACCTATTATAAGAATAAGCCAAGTCTTGCAGTATATCTATATATTTAAATGTATTCATTTTCGTGAAATACCTATGCATTCTTTCTTTTATAGTTCTTTGTACTCTTTCAACTATTGCAGCTTTATTAACTGAAAATGTGTTGTAGTACCCAATATCATACTCTGTAACTATGTCTTGAAACTCTTTGCCTAAAAATTCTGTACCTTTATCTGTCCACATCATTTGAGGATATCTATTATCCTCATTTATAATTTCTCTGACTGCAGCAGCTACAGTCTTTGACTTTTTATCTTTTAAAACCTTTAACCATAAGTATCTGGAATATACATCTATCACAAAAAGAATGTATTGATACCCCTCATTGTAAGATTTATATTTTATCATTTCAGTCAAATCTAACTGCCAGACGTTATCTAAATGGTGGGCTATGGTTTTTCGTGTTGGAAAGTTTCCTCATATTAATAAAAAAGAATTGAAAAATTATTTACAAGGTGAGGATGCCTTTACTCTACATAAACCTATACGAAAAAAATTAGCCGATGTTTCAGATGAAATGTTAGATGATGTTAAACGAAAAATACGACAGTAAGATTTGACTGAAATGATAAAATATAAATCTTTGTAAAGAGGAATAATAAAGGACCACTAAAGAAAAAGTGTATTGATGTGTTTGCTCTCTAATATCGGTGATAAGTGGTAACTTTTTTACATAAATAATAATAACCTGCATCTATTTCGTATATAAGGAATGTTTAAACATACCTCTCCTCATTATACGTCAAGCGATTGTAGTAGCAAGATGCATTTCCTCCATCCCTCCAGCCCCGACTGCTGCAAGAGCGAATTGGATCTCTTTTCTGTGAATCCTACACAGATCAGTGTGAGTGAATCCAATTTTATTAGTATTAACCCCATTCACGCAATCACAAATACAGATGTACCTCTCGAATTCAACATCCCTGGCACTTCTGACCAATATCTTGATCCTTCGAATGTGTTTTTATATCTGAAAACTAAGTTAGTAAACGAAGATGGTTCAAATCTCACAGGCACCGACCACATAGTATCCACCGAGACAAATTTCCTGTATACATGTTTCAATCAACTTGAGGTGTTTTTAAATGAAACATCTCTAGGAGCATCAGCAGCCAGTTACCCATACCGAAGTTATATCGAAACTTTACTAAATTATTCAGATGATGCTAAACAGTCCCATTTACAATCATGTGGATACTACAATTTAAAAGATGTAGAGAAACATAGGGACAATGCTGCTAAATCTAAAAATAACACTTACGAATATTACGGACGTGTAAACGGTGATATATTCTCACAGGAAAGACTTATTCTACCATCAGTGGACACCCGCATCAGGTTAACTAGATCTACTCCTCAATTTGCGCTTAATGTTCAAAGCAACGCTACAGCCACAACTACCGCTCCAAAACCTATTTTCAAATTACTGGATGCTTATCTCTATGTACGTAAAGTGAAATTATCTCCCTTTAAACATATGGAAATCGAGAAATCTCTTTTGACTGATACAGCAAAATATCCAATCAAGAGAATTGAGACTAAATTTTTTAACTTTACCCAAGGATTATCAAGTATTAATATACCTAACATCGTCAATGGTAGCTTACCTCAGAAGGTAATAATAGGAATTGTAGAACACGATGCCTATTCTGGAAACTATGGGAAGTCTGCCTTTAAATTTACCCATTTCGGTCTTAGAGGTATCAGTTTGCATGTGAATGGTCAACCATACGGTCGTGATTATGAGATGATATACGAAGGCTCACATTCTCAATGTTCGCGTCCTTTTTACGATTTATTTGCCAATACTGTATCTTGCAGCGATAACGGTACAGGTGTTGATCTCAAGACTTATGCTGAAAACAGTAATTTATATGCCTACGATCTCACAGCTGATCTTTCAGCTTGTAATGCTTATCATCTCAATATCCTAAGAAAAGGCACATTAGGGTTAAGTCTCAAATTTGGACAAAGTTTGACATCATCGATCTCAGTTCTGGTGTATTTGGAACATCCTCAAATCATCGAGATTGACAGAGTACGAAATATAATTTTGAATTATTAAAGATGAATGAAGAAGAAATATTAAATGCCTTTAGAAACGAAAGAAGATTTTTAGGTGTATTTCGCGTGTAATGAACTCGGCGTTTCTGTGAAATTGGATTACGACTTGGACTTATCATTCAACACCTTCACCTCGGGATGTTTCGAAACAATGGACACATGGATAGCCGTGATATTAATTAAATAAAATAATGTTGTATATTTCCTTGACTCTCTGCATTTAGATTTTATGTTTAGTAATCATTATGTAACATCTTTTTAAAATATAATAATGTTCAATATGTTAAGACCTTATGTTTTCCTGTACAACCTATC
>JABUQX010007135.1:27500-30000 GCA_015478945.1 Trachelipus rathkii | reverse complement strand
TTATTATTTTATTAATTAATTATTACTATATTATTATTTATTATTATATTATTATTTTATTATTATTATATTATTATTATTATTATTATTTATTATTATTATTATTATTATTATTATTATTATTATTATTATTATTTATTATTATTTATTATTATTATTATTTTTATTATTATTATTATTATTATTATTATTATTATTTTTATATTATTATTTGTTATTTATTTTTATTATTATTATTCATTATTATTATTATTATTATTATTATTATTATTATTATTATTATTATTATTATTATTATTATTATTATTATTATTTTTTTTATTATTATATTATTATTATTATTATTATATTATTATTTATTATTATTATTATTTTTATTATTGTATTATTATTATATTATTATTATTATTGATTATTATTATTTATTATTATTATTATTATATTATTATTATTATATTATATTATTATATTATTATTATATTTAAATTATTATTATTATTATTATTATTATTATTATTATCAAATTAGGAGACATTTTATATTGACTTTTAAACACATTGTCCTTCTTTTGTTATTCATTAACTCTATTAAGTTTTCGCCTCTTTTAACGAGACTAATTTTTTTGAAATTAAATATTCAAAACTTTATTTGACTTAGTGCTAAACGCTGCCAACTGAAAATGAATATGCGAGTAATGAATTTATTCAACTAATCTAATGAAAGGGAATGAGTTCCTTGCAGTATTTTCACTGCGGGAACAATAAAATTTTTTTTCATACAAGGGAAAATCCTAATTGAATTTTTGACACCGTTCCAATATGTGTGAAAGAAATGTGTATATTTTCATACATACATTACACTATTCAAATTACCTAAATTATTATAGTTGCCGATTTCCTTCTGTGCTTGGCATATGGAAGATCTCTCTTCGATATCCAACAGTAGTTTGCCAGCATTCTCGCACTACAATTGTCCCTGGTTTCCTTTTTCATGACAGAGAATGTCTTTGGTGGAAACGGCTGTTCAGTGTTGTTATTGAAGGCATAAAATTGTCAAGGAAGAAATCCAGGCGAGAGTCCGAGAAAAGTACTTTGAGAAACATATTACACCTCATATCTTTGTGTGACTGTAACAGTTCTCCCACAATTTCGAGGTAGTTTGTGACTATTCAATTTCCAAAACAATTTTGCACAATATTTTTAATGATTTTCACGTCGAATTTCAACTTGGAATAGCATATCTTCGAGATTCTCGTCTCCAATCAAAGCTCTTATTTGGGGCCCAACAAAAACTCCTCTGATTTTAGCATCACCTACACGAGGAAATTATTCCTTCAGATAATGAAACCCAGCACCATTTTCTTTACATCATCTAACAACAAAGTTTTACTTTTTATGAAGTAGAGGTAGAAGAATCATGTTAAGAGTTGAGTAGTGATAAATGAGCAACATCAATAAGTGATAAACATAAATGCGTAAGTGATTCACGACCCAGTTATTCTTTCTGGATGTTATGATTTTTATGGCCCTGCTAAAAAAAAGTAACAAAATCTAGTATAGAGGAGCTAGCTACAAAACTATTAACAACGTAATGACTATAAAATCAACTTTAAATATTCTTCCAGAAATTTACAACACACAAATGAAACTGTTGAAGAGTACGTCATCATGACTGGATTACACATCGTCGTTATGCAGAAGAGTTGGTACCTCCGAAGGTTATATCTAAGATTGTATGGTTCATATCATTGTATTCTATTTTACCTTTTTAATATACTTACTTGCTATTCCAATCTAGTAATGGACTTGTGTTATAATGTGTTTGTACATATTAAATGGTGTTTGTAACTAAAGTATTCGTAACCCCTTCTATGTTATTTAGCGATTGGGTATGCAAAGTGAACTACAATATTTGGACTTCTAGCATGGTAGCAGAGCGTAGTTAGTTAGTTACTAAATTACTACGTTGCTGCTTTGCTACTTCGTTGCTACTTAAAGATTGATCAAGTTAAGTTACGTTACTAAAACAAACATCGTGTACAGAAATAAAACTGCATCATGGCAAGTTCTACAGGAATACGTATCGAACCCCTACGAAAGGATAATTATGATACTTGGTGTATTCAAGCGCAAGCTTTATTAATTAGAAGCGATTTATGGGAATACGTCAGTGATGAAAAGAAAAGACCAGAAAATTCATCGTAAAACTAAGTCAGAATTAATACTTATAATTCATCCATCAGAGTTGAAACAAATTAAAGATTGTGAATCTTCAAATCAAGTTTGGGAAAAATTAAAAGGTATTTATCAATCAAAGAATCCTGCGCGTAAGGCAATGTTGCTTAAACAACTAACTCTGAGTAAGCTAAAAGCCGATGAAGATGTAAAAGGTTACTTGGATAGTTTCTTCGACGCCGTGAGTAAATTGCGTGAGTTGAAAATTGATATTCATGGTGATATGTTGAGTATACTATTATTATATAGTTTGCCTGATGAATACA
>JABUQX010007135.1:0-15000 GCA_015478945.1 Trachelipus rathkii | reverse complement strand
ACCAAAAGCAACTCGAGGTTCCTTTTCAAGGCGACATCACCAGGTGTATCAGCCTTCCTATCAAATCGTTCTTAAATAATATGATCGGTGTTAAATATGCATAATCGCAATTTATTTATTATAGTATGTTACAATTAAAAAGGACTCATTACAGTGAGGAGGGATAAAAAATTAAAGCTTGCCCCTTTCTCCTGGGATCAACCCACCTGTCCAATGTTTGCAGAACCACTGAAGATAAACACCATGATGCCCTCGAACCCGCTTCTAACGACTGGATAGTCTCATCCCCCCAACTTACAAATAAAGTATAAGGAAGAACAGTTTTAAAAGCAAGTCGAGCTTCACCTCTCAAGGCGACACTCACCAGGGAAAGTGTCAGCCCTGTTCTAATCCATCGCCCTAATCCTAATAATCAACTATGTAGATGGTTAAATATGCAAATATCGCAATTCCTATAACTTCTTTACGTACCCATGCTACATGCTTCCTTTCAATTAACCACTCTCAAATAATATCCTTTGTCCGCTAATCAAAAACGGATAATAGATAATCGACACCACTTGTATCATAGCTCTAGCAATTACGATTTCATTCCTACAATAAGATTCTCTCCTTTCCGCACCAACAAATTTGTATAAATAATACTCCATATCATGTCAGTTTAGGTTTCGAACATGTGTTATTTGGGGTGGGCTTAATTTTTATGTGAAGATCCCTTACAGAAGTAAAGTACACGGAAATAAGTATTGCTAAAAAACCGTAGATGATATTTTGATATTTTAATAGATAAAATCTCCTTATGGAATTTTATTTTATATATTGCTACATTTTTCCTAAAAATAACTGTCAAGGCAAACAACGCCATAGATAATATAGGCTTTTACTTGCAGATGGTGGCTTATTTTAATGAGCAAGCACCCTTATAAATAAGAGGAATAGTAATAATTAGAAAAATCATAATTTTGAAAATGATGTTCTCTTATTCAATCATATGTGCAAAGAGGGACCTTGCTATATGAAAGTATAAATAGCTTAAACTAAAAGAATCCCTTCTGTTGGATAACTTACTCCCTCTTATTCGTAGCGAATTGTAGTAACCATTACACATGCCTTTTCCCAGGCGGTTTCCACAATTGCCTCTGGGACTTCTTATCGTTTATGTTTGCGAAAATTTTGTCTATCAATAATTCACACCGTATATATACTCACCCAGCCTTCTTCCTTGAAGTTTTATTGCCCTTTGCCGGGAGATTTCTGGAAGATAAAACGCTCATACCTCTAGCAGTGACGATTTTTTTCTGATTCTAAATAATTTGATCTGACCTTGCCCTAAGTATATTCCTCGCCACTCCGCTATAAGAAAGAATCAAATCCCCTCAAACACGTGCCGGGTTTTTTATATATCCATATTACACCCTCTGACTCTGATGCTCTAATATATCTTTGACGACGTTCTTCGCGGCAAATCTTACGCATCCACTACAAACAGTAAACCTCAAAAATTTAAATTACATATGCTTAGGCAGTTCAGACACTATATAAATTAAAGTAATAATGTAAGTTATATAGGGTCATAGATATATTATAGTATAAGTAACATCAGTGGAACTGAGGACTGCAATATATACATCTTTACTATCATTTACTTATTATATTATATACTATACTAATAATACGATAATTATAGAATATTATATATATAATATTATTAATAATAATAGTATATGAGTATATATATAAATATCCAGTGGCAAACAGAAACTCCAGCAACCCTCTTTTTTTCAATCTACACACGCTCGCATCTCTCTCTCTCTCTCTCAATCATATCTTCTTCATTAATACTCCCATGTTACAATTGGATAATAGCCAAGGAGAACATAAGACACAATTCCCTCGCCCTCAACTCCGCTTATAAATATTAACATCAGTTTTCAAACACCCGCATTTATTCTTAAACAACGCTTCAAATTTTGAATTTCATTCAATAATCGATCTGTGTAATTGATAAGTGTTATTGGCACGCACGTACCTGGCCTTTTTGACCCTTTTTTTGAACCTTTTTTTTGAAACGCCGAACCTTTTTATGAAGCTCCGAGATTTTTTAACCTGGAGAGCCTTGGGACTTTTTTGGACCTTCACTTTTGGGCTCTTGACCTTTTTTTTCGATCAAAACCCTTTGGGGTTTTCCCATGGGTCCATAATTTGCCACCCACGGTTAAATTTTTTAGGCAAACGGCCTTAAGTTTTTGGGTTCGGCAAACCCTAATTTTATGCAAAATACCGCCTTCGAAGGAAAGGTGTTTCGCGCCAAATTGCCGGGTTTGGGCCGGCAGCAACCGTTTGTATCGCTGACAAGGCTCACCTAATTTTTTCGACGGCAAGCCTTATGGTCTTCGGGCATGGGGGTCCATTTTTGTGGCCGCCAGGTATTGTTTTTGGCACACAGCCTTTTTAGGGGCTTTAGACCCGTTTTTCTAAATTGTCCTTAACGCTGTGTTTTAGACCTTTTTTTTTGACGCGCTCTCCATCACCTCTCTCTCTTCTCTATATATAATATATAGATATATAATTATATTATATAGTAATATATATATAGATATATAGGTATATATTATTATATTATATATATTTGAGTAATAGTAGTGTTGTCAATATAATGAGGTAATATTAATAATATTATTATATAGTTACAGGGAGACCCACTTCTCACGGGCTAGACGCTATTCCCAAGAGGGGTGTTGCACACATTCAAGTTATTCATTTACAACTAATGCAAAACTGAGCGACAGATAGAAAAGCACAAGACCGGTCAGGCTTTAAATGGAGTAGATTCTGAAAGCTTCTATCAGGAACACCAGAAGATGGAAGAGAAACTTTCTCACAGAATCGAGGTGACAGGTAAAGAAGGGAAGCATCGCTAGCGTAACAAGCCT
The DNA here is from genome assembly GCA_015478945.1 of Trachelipus rathkii. NCBI lineage: Eukaryota > Metazoa > Arthropoda > Malacostraca > Isopoda > Trachelipodidae > Trachelipus > Trachelipus rathkii. The sequence continues at coordinate 12,067 of JABUQX010007135.1, read as the reverse complement.
GGAGTTATTCCTGAGAGATCCATTACACAAAACTCAGGACCGCCAGACACAAACGACTTCGTACCTTTGTGCTATCGAGGGGTCGTAAAGTGTGGTGGTTACGAGATTGATGACACGGCCTTTCAGACCACTACCCACTGAACACGACTCGCCCGCTTGTACCAGTGATTCGACAATAGATGACTACTACATGGCAGGCCATGACACCTCGCGAAGTTTGCTCCGAGAGAGATCACGACGGCTCACGGGAGAATCTATGGAACTTTGAATAACAGAACAGTGTTATTAGCCTTCGTCGGATATAATAGACCTCCGACCCACTATCCCCATAAAAGCCAGTTGAAACCAGAGCCCCCCCCAGAATTGAGAGGCAGTCCTCCATTTGTGCTAAGGGCCGAATTGCCCTCTGTATTGCTGGAGCAACTGAGAATGAGGCACACCGAACACAACAAGTCTTGCAGTCCATACCACAGAAAAATTCTCAGTTTCTGCTTTGAGGCCTGCCCTAAGCAACCGCTGTGTAATATAGGCAGCGCTTTCAATATAGATCGCAGTTTTATATAATTTGATTATGAAATTAAGTGGGGTAATTTGGGCACTGTGTATGTCGCTACACAAGGAGAGAGTCAGGAGATATGCGTGCGAAAAGAGGAGGAAGAAGCTCTAAAGGAAGGTGTCTTAGAGAGGAAGATTTGTAGAAGTTTGGTTTTTAAAGAGAATTTCAAAAGGCTGAGATCGACTCCACCAACCCGGATAAACTCTCTATCCAGGTCAGCGAGAAGAGAATCGGAAAAGATTTAAGACGCCAGAGGCTATATCTAGAAAGTTAAAATTATGATGTGAGCAGAATTGAGAGGAGCTAATGGTAGAATGGAAGCGGTCGAGACTAATCGGCCAATCTAAGAGTGGATAGAGTTTAGGATGTGGGCAGGTGCCAGTCAATGATCATTAATGACACACCAGCTCACGCGAAATTAGAAGTATACGCATAAAGAATCAGAAACTCTGAGGAATCACGCAACTATTGAAAAAGAAAAAGAAGAAAAAGTCGCCCCATCGACTCATTATCAGCCGATATTGAGCAATAGTTACACTAAAATAGAACTGACCCAAAAGCCAAAGAGAAGGAGGTGAAGATCATCCATCAAGGGGTTCTTAAAAGGTAATGACGTTACAAAGTGCCATATTTGGCCCGGGGTCACAAATGCCTTGGCAACTTCGTCAACTCGTCACCTACAACAGGTGTCGGCCCGTTACCGTAGTCTCTCCCGCCGGGCTAAAACCTATAAATCCTGTTAACGATAGTGAAGTATATTGCGTGAGTTAGAAAACCTCGTGCTCCGAAGTCCGTTTGGCGATCGGAAAGAAGTGTATATTGAGACTTCAGATGGACTATTAGAATATGATGAGTTAGTAGTTGTGTTTCGGAGAGAGAGCTTGGATCTGTATTACCACATGTGAAGAGCTAATTTAGGGTCATATATTAACCTTATCATATAGGCGTCTTTCCTTTTTCCGGAACACGGTTGTCACATCGCTGCCATGCTATGAGACACTGTGGGTGGGTATCTAGTACGATTCGAGCACATAGAGAGTATAGTTGAACGGGAGGCGGGGTCAGCATTTATATATATATAATAAATTATATTATCAGGAGTCCTACCTATAATTAGAGATACTGTTAAATCATTATACCTCACTAGCTGAATTTAGTCTAAGTATTGTAGAAATGACATTGTTATTATTCGTTAATCTCACTTATTATATCCCAATTGTCTTCTAGTATAGATTATTTAGAGAGTGTAGCGGATATCCGCATACCACATCCGCATGATGCGGATTATTACGCATACCACCACTTTTCCACTACGCCGTCATTCTCCGCAACCTCAGTCCTGCATTATATTTTTTTGTATGCAGGATAAGCGATGATCCTTTCCCTGTGCTATTGAATTAATTATTGAGTCAAACCGCTGATGCAGACTACTTATGATATAATATATATTTATTATTATATTATTATATGGCTTTATATATTAATATATATAAGATTAACTAACCTAAATATGTATGTATGTATGATATATGTATATATATATAATTATTGATTGAGTAGGCCATAATAAAAAAATGGCCAGTAATACTTTCTCAAACGAAGAAGATACTTATCAAGTTTATCACCCATGTCTGGGGCTCATTTTGATACGCCAATTATATATAATTATCACTTATTTCATTTTGACACGATATATGATATTTCATTCTTGAACTATGCCAATAATCTATAAACTATCAGTGTATATAGTATATCATATACAAAGGAGACAGTTATCTGTTAATAATGACATTTTATTTGATAGACATTGATGATAATCACGCATTTTTCAAAACTGCTTTCAAACCGCTGACGCATGTGCCAATTTGCATTGAATTAGATTCTATAATAAAGATACAACAACACCCAGAGTTCTTTGAATCACGTAGTTTACACGATAGTCTATGTTAGAGAGATTTTAATTTGGGTATGCCTTTGACGAAATGCGTGACTAAATGGCGGACTAAACTTACTGAGCGCATATAAGATAAGCATAAAGATCACAGAGAGACCGACAACCCGGGTCACCCACCCACCAGTTACCCCACATTACAGCGCGACACAAAGCCCACAATACACATACCTACTAAGATATCACAGATTGCCACGAACAAGACGACTCATTTTTCTGGAACTTAATAATAATAATAAAATTTACGTAATGAAAATGTACACAAGGATCTATTAAAAAAAAGCGACTGCTCCGTCACAAATTAGTTCGATTGTTGATAAGAAAAAAATGCTTCGACAAGGATTTCGCTCGTCCATCATTTAAATATATAAATAGTGGTGTTCCTCAGGGTTCTATTATATACGAATCCCTTTCTACCGAATCATGCGAATTTTTTAGTTGGTTTGGAAGACAATTTAGTCATCATACTGCCTGCATAACATTTGGTTTGAGGTAATTATGATGTTGTTAACACTTAGTTCACGAATCAATCCTATTTAGGTAAAAATTTAAGGATAAAAAGATATTAATATTTCATAATTATGTAAGGCATTATAACCTCAGCAGCAATGAGAGAAAAAACTCTACACAATATTGCATAAACCAGAGGAAAAGTAGCCTATTATTATTAGTAGTCTATATATTATTAGTGCCCAAAATAACCTCCCCCCTTAAAGTATAAATTTCAATTTCGAGACTAAGATTTTTTAAAGGTCATTTTCACCAAATTTAATTTATTCTCACCCGGTAATGATATATATTACTACCTATAATACCTTAAATATATATTATATATTTCAGCATATACGGAACCACACCTTTTCTCACAAAAGCTCGTTGGTATGGCTTTGGGAAAGAGGTTGGTGGGGTGCGAAACGAGTTTGGCGTTTCCCAAGCGTCCTCGCTCTCGCGCTCACGTGGTACGGCGTACAAATATATATACTAAATATTTATATTTATATATTATGTACATAAGAAATAGATACACAATACATACTACGTAAAAATAAGTACAGAGATAACTTACATTAGTACATCGTAAATATCAAACCCTATTATATTATATACGAGAAGCATTTCTGTGAAGTAATATATATTACAACTTAACGTATTCCGAATTGTAGGTGTGCAAGGTTGTTGTGTCGTGGGTTGGTGTGATGTGTTGGACACGTCACCTCTGTGAGGCTCACAAAACTTTTCTATAAGAAACTATTAAGTCACTCCCGCTATCCGCATCCGCAATCCGCTGATAGTGATCTTTATAAGCTATCTTGTGTATCCGATCCGTATGCGCATCCCCCATCTCGGCGATAGTGAAAATCACTATCCGCTACACCCAAAACTGAGCTTCGGAAGTGCTCCGGCCTCTAATTATCCTATAAAGTAACCTATATTATATAATATTAGCCCTACCTATACAAAGTACTTATTTATTGAGATGTGATCCACCGTATTATAACCTTTGTATATATATATTAATAGTTATCTATATATTAGTATATAATAGGTACTAATATTATCTCATTAATAAATACATTAATTTTAAAGAATATACTTTTCACACTAATATAAATATAAATATAAATACTTTAAATATATTTAATATATATCTTATATACATAATAGTAGAGCTTACCCATAAAAATACTATGTTTAGGAATGGTGTTCTATATTTTTAGTATATTATGAATTGAGAGTTGACTAACTTTAATATTAAGTTATATTTTATAGGTTATATAATTATATATATATATATATAGTATATATATATTATATTATACAAGACTTATATTATATATATTATGTAATGTATGATATACCTTATATATTATAGAGAGGTATAATAATATTAAAATATGGATATTAAAAATATATTAATATTATATATAGGTTATATTATATATATATATATATATATTACACCTCCAATATATAATAATATATTATATTATTATATATATATATACTATTTTTATTTAATATTAAATTTAATTAAATTATAAATAGCAAAATATTATAATTACTATATATATAATTTTATTAAATATAATAATTATATTATATTAGTGGCTGGATATTTTGTTAGAGTCGACAAACTATCATCGGATTCCATATCTCAAAATACTTACAATAGTTACAGGAAAGAGGAATAACATTGTTGGAATCGTAAAATTTTATTGCCGAAACTGTAAAAAAAAAAACCAAAAAAAAAAAAAAAAAAAACCAAAAAAATCATATATCTCTAAAACCACTACATATGCTACAGCGAAAGTTGAATAACCTATTTAGCAGTCCAAAAGTATTTGCAATAAACGAGGATAAAATGAAAAATAAAAATAATAGAAAAATAGAATAAATGAGATGTTATGTAATATTGGGTCTATTTTTTTTTTAAGGAAAAAGGGGGGAATGGAGTTGAAGGATAAGCTGCTAATTACCTTACTATAATATATATAATGCTAGTTATATGTATTTATATATATATATATTACCCTCATGTTTAAGCCAATGATATATATGAATATAATTAATAATACTACTAGTATAAATATATATATAATATATATATATATATATAATATATATATATATATTATAATATCAATATATATTTATTTGTAAATGTGGGAATTACACGGCAATGTAAGGGGGCTCGACGCCGACCGGGAAACAAGGTACCGGCAGGGGGGAACGTTTCTCCCATAGCCGAGCCGTAGGGGGAGGGGCGGAGGAACCTGCCCGGACACGGCTAAATACCAAAAGAGCCAGGGGGGTTCCGGGAGACCCTCCCCGAGGGGGGGATTAGTCCTACGCCGTAGTTCCCCGGAGAAGGCCGAGAGACCCCGGACTCCTGCCATCGGTGCGGTAGACTCCCGTTGGGGTATTCTTTAGTAAACAAAAAAAAAGCAAACATTTTTTTCATAAAGGTTTATTTATTTTAACGAGTAAACCAATAAAAGGTGTCTCTAAATAGGCTCTCCTAATGTCAGAAATATTACTATAAATTATTAGCAATAATCTTTTTATTTTTTTTATTTTTTTTTACATTGTCATATCTAAGAATTTTACCTAAGGATTCCAAAAAATGTATTCTTTTTCGCTTTAGTTTCTTTTGTAGTTTTTGAGATTTTTTTTGTTTTTTTTTTTTTTTTTTTTTTTTGTTTTTTTTTTTTTTTTTACATTTTCCGCCCTAAACTTTTGCAATCGCATTCACATATAATGTATTTCCTTTTCCCTGTGGCTATTGTAGTTTTTGAGATATGGACTTGATGATATTTGTCGCTCTAAACCAATTATCACCTATATATATATATAATATATATTATATATATATATATATATATAGTTATATTATATATATATATTATATATATATACTATATAATGATAATATATAATATATATAAGTACTAACGTATATCATGTATATATGGTAGTAACCGCTAATATATATATATTATATATATAATAATATATATTAGTACTATTAAGATAAGTTTTAAGGTCCGAGTTTTTCTTTTCTTAACTTTTTCTTGTAGTTCGATTCACAGGATGCTTTAATATTCAACAATCAATCTAAAATTCAACAGATGCCGCCTCCGCCAGCCGATTGGCATGACACTGCCGCCGATTTTTAATGGTTATAAAGCGTTATTTAGATCAGCAAGTTATCTTACCCTTTTTTCGTTTTAAATTTTGCATAATAATGACAATTAGCTAATTTCTTGAGCAAAAAAATGCGGGATTTTAAAGTTTCATAACGAAATCTACAAAAATAAGGTCGTTTCTTTAATGTTAACTCGTGCTGAGGACGAGTAGCACGAGTGCAGGAGTTGCCCTCTGATATATATATATATATAATTATATATATAATATATATATCATATATATATAATATAATATATATATATATATAAATATATATTATATAATATATATATATATATATATATATCAATATTATATATAATATATATATATAATATATAATAATATATATAGAGAGAGAGAGAGAGAGAGAGAGAGAGAGAGGCTGGCACTTCTAATTACAAAATACTGTATTTGTAACGGTTTATCTTGTACACCTAAGATGTATTCATGTAAACTTATCAAGGATACACATGTAAACGCGACTGTTGTTATACTTATTCAAGGATCGTAATTCGCCTTATTTAGCGAAAAATCGAATTCGAATCTCGTCCGGCTACCTGATCGGACATATGAAAAATTGTTGCGACCTCAAGTTGGAGATTTCTGTAATATTTAATTAACTTTTTAGACATAGTGAATTACATGAAAATTCAATACCTTAGAAAATTCATAATTTTATTTGTTTTCGATTTAAACTTCTAATATAATAAAAATAAAATAATGACGAATTTTTATTAGAAGGATGTTAGCACTCCTTTATTTGAAACCACTTAGAGTGTCTAGAATTTATCGCAAAAGCAAGGCTTGCTATCAAGCATAGATAATCTAGGCATTCTAATCCACTTGGTTAGAAGATTATATATAATTCAATTTCCCCTGATCAACCGCACCAACTTTGGTAAGGTACTGACAACATATACATGGGATAGTGGTCTGCTGGTCACACACACACACACACACAGCGACCAACACAACACAACACACACACACACACACACGACACACACCACACCAGCCCAGAAGCCACATCATACTATATAGCTAGTAGATATAGATATATTAGTATATATATATATATATATATATATACTAGTATAATACTATATATATATATATATATAGTATATATATATAGGCTAATTAATAATAATATATATTTATATAGATAGACTATTATATGTATATTATATATTACAAATAATATTATATATATATATATATATTTATATTATATAGTAGTATATATATACTAGTATATATATATATATATATATATATTATATTTTATATATATATAATTAATATACTAGTATATGCATATATAATATATATATATATTACAGGATGTTTAACCTGCCGACCAAACAATTGATAAGATAGGATAGTTATGTGTACGGTCAAAACATTTTCGGTAAATGAACCATCTCACCCCGATGCCTTCCCAAGAGGGGTGTATTGCATCGCGAGTTTGCGCCGAACATGATAGCACATGTAGGCAAAACAGACAACATGAAAACACGTGTACAGGGCCATACGTATATTAATTATTGATGCGAGATTACAATGTATGTTCAAAGTGTGCGGCCTTCTTCGGAGGGGCACACCCTCGCAATATACGACTGCTATGCAACAGACACAGCGATTCTGTCGAAGTACTTCTGTGGGTCCCGGGGGTTGATCGAGGTGAGAGTAGCGTCTTGTATTCATGTGCAGTGAATCCGCTGTATTAACTACGAGCCGTGCGCATACACGATACCCCCTTAACAATAATAGACCCATAGAAGTAGGAGAGTCAGAGGGGCGTCAGATCCTGGCAACGCGGTGGCCAGGGAAACGGTTCCCACCCCGGCCTCTCCATTGTTCGCCCGAAGTCGACACCAGTGCAGCCCTGTGGCCCGAGGCATCGTGCAGAAATGTGGGGGCCCCGATCATCTTGGAGACCAGATATGCGGTCGCACGGTACCGAACATATGGACCCCCGCGAGCTGGACCTGCAACGTCGTCTGGCAGGTAACTGTAAGGTAAACCGCCGTAAGGCCTTTGCGTAGAAGCGAGGGGACTAACAGGGTGTTACGTTACGTGCCGCAACCATTGTAAATGCTACGCCACGCAATGATAGGACGTCTTAACATATACGTACACATGTCGGTGTGCGCACGTCTTCCGATGCGCACATCCTGTACACTGTAGCAGATTTAAGGTACTTTATGAATCTACAATTTGAAATTTTTTGTCGTGAGGCATCTGTCAAGGGGCCGAGAACTGAGGGAAATAAACAAAAAACACCATAACAACCTTTAAGTTATTTAACAAAGAGATAAAAAAAACTCGAACCGATACCGATAATTCACAAAGAATCTTATTCTTAAACTACAAGCTTACTGAGATTCCTAAACTATCCACACAATATTCTGACACCTTGAAAATTAATATATATATCCCACGATACGATAATCCTCTTTACCACTTACAACTACCATATACCGCACTACACCTACTTATACCTTACGTCCCCCCCCACCCACGCTCCAAATCCACCCCCACCCCTTAAACCTTCCACCCACATATACGGAGCCAGTATAAACACGCCAGACCCTGTAATTGTTGATTTCTGGATCACAACATCACAACTTCAAACAAACGCCATCTTCACAACTCTTTAATTCATTATAACTAGTAGCATTTAAAGCTCGGGGTTATTTATTTTTTCGTTTTTCTTTCTCATTTTCAACGTGTTAGTCACAACCTCTCTTTGGTTGTTTCCGTGTGATTTAGAAACGTTTCCATCCTTCGATATACAACTCATTTCCTTGGTTTTTCCGAGGGTTTGTCTGTTCAATGTTTTCTACCTTTCCCCAATGTCCGTTTTATCTTCTTCCATATATAAAAGTAATATAACCAAATGTGGTCGATATTCTCTATCATTGTGTGTTCTAAAAATTTTTTTCTGTCTCGTGTTTTCCTTCGGAATTTCTTCTCTACAATTGTTATCTTATCCCAGAAATTTTCAAAGAAAGTTTTATTTTTTTTGGTGTCGCTGTTTTTCTTTTCTTTCCAAATTTTTCAATGTTCTTTTATATCTATTGTTGTATGGAAACCATTTTCAAATTTTTTTTCATTTTGCCTTTTGTGTCCTTCTTGTTTTTCTTCCGTAAATTATCCTGTGTACCGGAAAGCAAAAGTTGGTGTATCGTTGTTTTTGTTTTTCATGGTTTTAAGTTCCCAATTTTCACGAAAATAATACGCTTTGTACTTCATGGTAAGGTTTTGAAATTTTCCGCACCCTTGATAGGTCTTTGTTTGTGACGGGTCATCTTTTTTTTTGGTGTTCGTGTTTAAGAAAGGTTTAGCCTTCCTTGGTCGCACTTAGTACTTTGAATGTGTAAGTGCAGTAGCAGTAGTTTTTTATCCGATACTGTATCCTGTTTCGGTTGTGTGTGGTCTTGGGGTCGGAAGCGCATTTCGTGTGAATCCTTCCTTTCAGTTATTTTGTTAATTATCCCCAATTTGTTTTCCTATTTAGGTTAATAATACACTAAAGATAAGTCTCCTTGCTAACCCAATAATCGGAGATACTCGTGTACCTTATCTTCCTTTGATCGACACCCGCACTGAGGAAAACTCCTCAATTATGACAGCAAGATTAGTATGGCTGAGGTATCTATGGGGGACGGCTGTGTAATTATCTTCCCTCTCTGATAGAGGGTGTTCCTCCTTCTTCATCTGCGATAATGTAGACGGCGAGAACCGCCATGGATCATACCATCGGCGAGTCATTAGTCGTTGTTTGCTGAGACTACGTGTTCTAGGACTATGAGAATGAGCATCAGACAAATTTGGTCCATTTAGTGGAGTTGTCTAATTATGATAACAAAAACAAAAACTTCGTAACAAGAAAACATAACAATATAATTTATGTCAAGAGCATACAAATTCAAGACAGTTAAATATTTAATAAGTTAATAAATTTGCTTTTCTTCAACAATTTTTTAAAACATATTTTAAATTATTACAAAGAATTAAAATTATCTGAGAATTAATCTAATTTTCCAACGTAAAAATGCTGTTATAACATCAAATCAAGTGATCAAATAAATATAATACTGTTAATAGAGAGAGAGAGTGAAAATGTGTTTAATAATAAATTAAATGAAATTCGAATGTTAAAATGTGAATTTTTATGAGAATACTTAAAGCAATTAAAAACCCCACTACATCCTAAATGAAAAACAAAACAGGAACAAAGTAATATACATGCCACCTGGCCAATCGTTAGTAGCCAGTGTTCTTTGCCAGTTACTTTTTCCATGAATCCCAACATTCTAATTCAACTGGCCCAGACACGCGCTTTCAGACCTTAATTTCAGTACGCGGGAGCAGTTGCCTGATAGCTCGCAGATCTATTAACGAACGAAACAGTAAAGGAGCACTGAGCTCAATAAGAAAATGATAATAGCATAAAAAAGCCAAGAGTAGTATAAAAATAAAAGAATTATAAGCAATGTATCAACATCTTTAAAAATATTACGTAACAACAATAATTACCGATCTCACCAAACAGATAAAAATTAGTAGCAACTGTCCCTGACACACAATGCGCTTGAGACATCCGACGCCAGAATCGGCCAGACGTTTACGCTAATATTCTTCAATCCATCAGATGCCCAGAAAGCGGAAGAATTGCCTCTGCTGCATTATATGCGAATGGCGATGAGCTTTGGTTATCATTTACTTAATAATTAAAAATAGCTTACTTCAATATAATTAAATAAAAAAATCAACTAATTTGGTTACTTCCAATTCCATTCGAATTAATTCAAATTTAAATACACCACTTGTTACTTAACACGATAGTTCATGACAATATTAAAAAGAAATTAACTACTTAAATCTCAAATGCAAAATAAATTTAACTTAACATTAAACTTTAGAAGATAGAAATGATAATGAAATTTAATGATTATTAATTTTCCTTTGTTTTATTTTTTTACAATAATCAAGAAATACACTTTTGTCACATGCCAGTCCAGGCTCTCATCTCCTCGCCTTGTTCCTTGAATGCTCGAGGCATTTTAGTATTCACCTTCAATCATTCCCTTCATCTACAGTCGCGTCTTTTTTCATCACGCTCAAGCTCCGGCTCTCAGTCGATGCAGACGCAAACCTAAGAAAAAATAAAGAAAACAATTTTGAAGATAACAAGAAAAAAACACTACATTGCCGTACCGCCTCATCAGCTCTCTCTGAGGTTCTTGCAGAAATTTGAGCATTTTTAACTAAAAAAGATTTAGAAATCTTTTTTTATTCTTTAAGCGAGAAAAGTATATCTAACCCTTTCCATTTGGTCGGTAAGGGAGTTCTAGAAACATCCTCTATAACTACAGTATATATATAACTATAATATCAAATTATAGTATATATATATATATAGACATTATATATTATTATAATTATATATCATTAAGTTCATATTATTTCTATATAACATATTTATATATAATATTTATATTTACATTAATATATTTCTCAAATTCATTATTTGAATTACATGAGTAATGAATGTTTGTGCAAGCAGGTTAAAAAAAAGCGTTTTAAAGAAGGGAAGACTGTTATAAAAGGCATAAAGACCACTCGAAATGGAAATGATTGGTGGAGGATGATTGAGTTATGAAGTAGACTGTTGAAGAAGACTGAGCAAAATATATCAAATATTTACTTTAATTGCCGGGAAGATAGTAGAAAAATGAGAAAGAAGAAGACATTATATAGTAGACGAAAAATTAAGGGAGGAGAGATCTTGATAAAAAAATGAAAATATGTTTGGACATATTTCCAAAGACGTATCGAAAAATGCCTTTGAAAAAAAAAAA
>JABUQX010007134.1:37500-50000 GCA_015478945.1 Trachelipus rathkii | reverse complement strand
TATATATATATATATATATATATATATATATATATATATATATATATATATAATATATATATATATATATATATATATATCCCAAGGTTAAGTGTACTTAATGTCGTATTTAATTAAGTATTGGACTTACCTGAAATTACAGGTTATCTCCTTCGAAGTATGACCCATGGACTTCACACCGTTCAAGGCGGTAATCCCCATTGGGGCTTCTCTCGGAGGAAGATGTATTCCTTTAAAGTATTTTATTCAATTAATAATAATAATAATAATAATAATAAATAATAATAATAATAATAATAATAATAATAATAATAATAATAATAATAATAATAATAATAATAATAATTAATGTTTGTGTATGTGATAATAAAATATTTTGTTCGGTTTTGTATAGTAAAGATTGAGGTTATGTCGATGAGTGAGCGCACTCTTTCTAAGAAGCATGCACACGATAATATGTTTAAAGTAACATGCAGTGTTGTAGTAAGTTTCGATTAACCTTATTATTGCTAGGTAGGTTAGTTTGCTAGGGGGTAAGAGACATCTTCGAAGAAAATTATTAGTTATGTACTACTTTGACACGGTTTTGTAACTTTGCTTAAGTTAAATTGTTGATATTTAATGTAAATTGAAAAATGGTAAATGTGAAAAATATCCTGTCTTTGATAGGCTGTACACATTGTTAATTTAAGCTTTTCGTAGTCAGGGTGTTTAGATCTTTTAGGTTATACTAGCTTTGTTAGAAAATGATAAGTTTTGTAAGACTATTACTGTGTTAGCTGGTGGTGATGTGTTAGAAGAAACGTGGGCTTAGGTTAAGTTTTTGCTGAGTAATGTTAGGTTTGGCAGAGAATTTTGCTAATGTCTTACGTTTATTTCATTAGTTCAAAATTGATGTTTATATTTGATATGCAAAAGACAGTTTGATGAAGGTTAGTATCAATTCATAGTTCAAAGATGCTGGTATCTTTGATAGGTGAGCATGTTAAGGAATTTTGTTAGTAATACTTGTTTTATTCTGGGTGCTGATGATATGATTTGAAAAGCAGGATTAGGTTGAGTTTTGGCTGTGTAATGATGGGTAGGTGAGAACTTAATTCATAGTTCAAAATGTTAATGTCTTGATTCATGGTTCAAAATGTGGTATCTTATGGTAGTTTTCGCACTAGCTTTTATTATGCTATGTTGTTAATGTCAGTCTTCGGTTATGACGGGAAAAGGTTTAAATGTTAATGTATTTTAACGTTGGAATGTATTTATGTTAACAGTAATGATTTGTAGATACTGTACTGAGAGACTATTGGTAATTATTCATAGATTCATATGTTAGTTACAAAATGCTAAGTTACGTTATTAGGTTAGATAGGGTCTTAGTATGTTATTTGGATATATAATGACTCATCCTTGGTCGTGTTAGCGTTTTATTTAATCAGTGAAATTGGGAATAGCTGGCTATACCGTATGATGTTGGCACATCGCTTTATTTTTAAAGAAAACTTATGAAATTAATATTTGGTTGTTCTATGTGATATGTTTAACTTCTGTTACGTTTTGTTAAATATTTACTTATGACAATGTGAAATACAACACTGATTGTAGAGAAATATAAGCTATGGTAAGGATATTAATGTGTTTGCTGATGATGATGTGTTGGAAACGTGGGCTTAGGTTATGTTTTGTAAATGTTAGGTTTGGCCGAGAATTTTGCGAATGTCTACGTTTATTCATAGTTTCAAAATGATGTTATATTTAATATGCATGACACTTTGATGAAGGTAGTTCAATTCTTAGTTCAGGATGCTGGTATCTTTGATAGGTTGGGCACTTTGTTAAGGGGTTTTGTTAGATAATACTTATAGCTGCTGATGATATGTTGGAAAAGTGGGGATAGATTGGTTTTGTATGCAATGTGTATCTCCTTACTTTTTAATAAGTAGGAACTTTGTGATTGTTAGCAGATTATTCATACGTAAGGTATGTTAGGCTTGTTGTTTTACATTATGTGACAATTATTTCAGGTCTTATGCTATTGTTAGCTTTTATTGGTTAAGTTGTTTAACTTTGTTAATGATTAGCAGTTTATTCGTACGCCGGGTGGTTGTGTTAAGTATGTTTATGTTCTTAGTTTAAGCTTTACTGAGGATTAAAACTTTGTTATAAGTCTGTTTGCAATTATTCTTGGATATGATAAGTTAGGGAAGTTTATGATAACTTTTTTGCTAAATATTACTATGTAATGTTAAAAAACTTTGTTACGTAGCATATATTCTATTCGTTGGTCAGTATGATAATTAGGCAAGGTTATGATAAATATTTTTTTAAAAATATTATCGTGTTAATGTAAAATTAACATTGATATGTTAGAGATATGCTTAAAAAAGTGTGAATAGATTACGTTTTGTATGTGTGTTAGTTAAATTTTACTGTTGCTAAGTATGGAACTTTGTTAATGTTAGCAGTTTATTCGTGCGTAAGGTATGTTAGGTTTGTCGTTGTACATTATATTCTTAGTTCAGGTTATGCTATGTTAGCTTTATTAAGTGAAAACTTTGTTATGTTAGGCATATTTCGTTGGTCAGTTATAAAGAACTTATCTTTATGTTTAGTTTATCCAAAATGATACTCGAAATGTGACTTGAATCAATAGATCAATAGGTCATGAAAGGGATGGAGAGGGGGGGATAGGTGGTTTGATTTACTGATTTACAGCTTTAGGGTCAGTAAACTATTGTACTTTACTATGATATTTTATTCAAAGAACTTATTTTTATGTTATGTTTATTCAAAAAGTATACTGTAGAAATATGACTTGAATCAATAAGTCAATAGATGGGGAGGGGGGGATTTAACTGATTTACTGCTTTAGGGTCAGTAAACTATTACACTTTACTATGATATTTTCATCAAAGAACTTATTTTTATGTTATGTTTATCCAAAATGATACTTGAAATATGACTTGAATCAATAGATCAATAGATCATGGAAGGGTGGAAGGGGAGGGGTAGGGGTTTGATTTATTGATTTACTGATTTACAACTTTAGGGTCAGTAAACTATTACACTTTACTATGATATTTTCTTCAAAGAACTTATTTTTGTTATGTTTATCCAAAATGATACTTGAAATATGACTTGAATCAAAGATCAAAGATATGAAAGGTGGGAGGGGATGCGGCGGGTGTGGATAGGATGGAAACGAATAAACACCACCTCGGGGACCGTCAGTTGATTTACTGATTTACCTGTTTTAGGGTGTGTAAAACGCAAATATTTTTAAGTTATAAACCATAAAAAGAATAAATTTTTTAGTAAATATGTATTTTTTAAACAAATAAAATAAAAATTAGTATATTTTTTGTGTTATGTTATACAACATATGATTTGAATCAATAGATCAATAGATCAATCGATCAATAGACCAAAAGACCAATGGATCATGGATGGTGGGAGGGGTGGAGTGAAGTAGGTAAGTTTGATGTTACTGATTTACTGCTTTAGGGTCCTTAAAACGAAATTTTTATGTCTATAAACATAAAAAGAATAAAAATTTAAGTGAAAACAAAATGTTTTAAACAAATAAAACAAAATAAATTAAAAATTTGAAAAAATATATAATTTTTTTAAATAAAAATATAGTTTAAAAAAATAATTATGTTTGAAAATAAAGACCCTTAATGGTCAACTCAAGCTTCCGGCTCTTCCTCCAGTCTTATTTATCCTCCTTCTTCTGTGTGCTCTCCAATTTCATCCTTCTACGGTAATTTTTCAAGGTTTGGTGGGGTTTCAGCCCAAAATACCCAACGGTCGTAACGACACGCAATCTCGAGCTGCGACGAGGTTACATCTTACAAAAAAAGGTGTATACCAAAATTTCATCATTTCTGCGGCCATTTCTACTTGCGAGGGTGCCGCACCCCCCCGGGGGGTGCCACGCCACGTAACCACTGCTGTGACGGGGTTACCTTTATAAGAAAATGGTATACCAAATTTTCACCTTCACGGTCAATTTCTAAGGTTTTGGGGCTCAGCCCCAATACCATATGGGCGTAGTGACACGTAACCTTGTCTGCAACGAGGTTACCTTATAGAAAGGGTGTATTACAAATCTTCCTTCTACGTCAATTTTCCAAGGTATGGGGCTCAGCCTCAACAACATAATTGGGCTAGCGACACTTAACTCGACTTTGCGACGAGGTTACCTTATAAGAAAGGTTATATGCAAATTTCATCCTTCTACGCGCTATTTCCAAGCTATGGGGCTCAGCCCCACACCCAATGGGCATAGCGTCACATAACCTCGGGCTGCGCGAGGATACCTTATTGGGAACGGTGTATACGATTTTCATCATTTATGTCAATTCCAATGTATTGGAGCTCAGCCCCAACACCCGATGGGCGTAGCGGCACGTAAACCTCGGCTGCGACGAGGTTACCTTATAAAAAAGGGGTATACCAATTTCATCCTTCAACGCCAATTTCCAAGGTATTTGGGCTCAGCCCCAACACCCAATGGCGTAGCGTCCCGTAACCTCGTCTGCGAGGAGGTACCTTAAAAATGATGTATGCCAAATTTCATCATTCTACGACCATTTCCAAGGTTTGGGCACATCCATCCCTCAATGGGCGTAGCGTCACGTTACCTCGGCTGCGTCGAGGTTACCTTATAAGATAAGGATGTATACCAAATTTCATCCTACGGCCATTTCCTACTTGGCGGGGCCAGCACCCCCTCAGGTGGGTGCACGCCACGTAACCTCGGGTGAGGCCAGGTTACCTTAGTGAAGAAGGCTGTGTTACAAAATTTTCATCATTTCTACGGCATTTCTTACTTTGGAGGGGCCAGCACCACGGGCCATCGGAACCTCGTGGTACCGACGAGGTTACGTCACCCAAAAAGGGGGTTACCGAGTTTTAGGAGATACCATGTCGCAAACTCTACCCGTTGCTTGGTTGTTGCGGTGTGGCACCGTGTCAATGCGGGGCCAGGATGATGGTTGCAGCCAACACGGGTGACCTGTTCAGCGATAATGATATTAATTAAACATTTACAATTTATTTATTTATTTTTTATTTTTTTAATTCGGGTTCAATAGAACGCTCTTTTTTGACCAGTCAAAAAACCGGTTTGGCTTTTCCAGGTATATATATTTATACCAATGGCTGCGGAGTCGGAGTCGGAGTAACTACTGATAACAGAATGGCAGGGAGATCAACTTAGCTTTGAAGAGAGAAAGTTTGTCTTTAAATGCTATTGGACCACCAGAAACGCCACGGAAGTGCAAAGACTGTTCAGAAGGGAGTTCGATAAACCGCCATAAACGCACCGGACCATTGCCAGCATCAGAGAGAAATTTGAAGCAAATGGAACCGTTCACAACGTCGACAGGAAACGTTCTGGACGACCACGGACATCCACCAACCTTGCAAAAGAAGAGCAGGTAACAGAAACTCATCCGGATCCCCACAGAAATCTCTTGATTGTAGGCATGGTCCGGTGCGTTTATTCGGTTATCGAACTCCCTCTTAACCAGTCTTTGCACTTCCGTGGGTTTTCTAGTGGTCCGAAAGGCATTTAAAGACAAAACCTTTCTCTCTTCAAAAGCTAAGTTGATCTCTGCCATTTCTGTTACAGTAGTTTTACTTCCGACTCCGACTTCCGCAGCCATTGGTATAAATATATATACTGGAAAAGGCCAAACCGGTTTTTTTGACTGGCGTCAAAAAAGAGCGTTCTTGGAACCCGAAATTAAAAAATAAAAAATTAAATAAATCAAATTGTAAATGTTTTAATTTAATATTTCATTATCGCTGAACATTGGTCCCTGTCCTGGCGTGCACCATCGTCCTGGCCCCGCATTGACACGGTGCCACCCGCAACATCCCAAGACAACGGGTAGGAGTTGCGAACATGGTATCTTCCTAAAACTCCGGTACCCCCTTTGGGTGACGTAAACCTCGTCGTTACACGAGGTTCCATGCCGTGGTGCTGGTGGGACCCCCTCCAAGTAAGAAATGCCGCTTAGAATGATGAAAATTTTGTAAACAGCCTTTCTTATAAAGTAACCTGCTCACCGAGGTTACGATGGCGTGCACCCCCACACCTGAGGGGGTGCTGGGCCCCGCCAAGTAGCCAAATGACCGTAGAATGATGAAATTTTGGCATACACGCCATCTTATAAAGGTCCTCGACGCAGCCGAAGGTAAACGTGAAGCTACACACATTGAGAGATGGGATTGTGCCCCAAAACCTGGAAATTGGTCGTAGAATGATGAATTTGGCATACATCATTATTTAAGAAGTAAACCTTCCTCGCAGGACGACGGTTACGGGACGCTACGCCCATGGATTGTTTTTAGGGCTAAGCCCCAATTACCTTGGAAATTTGCGTTGAAGGATGAAATTTGGCATACACCTTTTTTATAAGGTTAACCTCGTCGCAGCCGAGGTTACGTGCCGCTACGCCCCATCGGGTGTTGGGCTAGCTCCAATTTACCTTGGAAATTTGACATAATGATGAAATGCGGTATACACCGTTCCCCTGAAGGTATCCTCGCCGCAGCCGAGGTTATGTGACGCTATGCCCATTTGGGTGTTGGGGCTGAGCCCCAATAGCTTGGAAATAGCCGGTAGAAGGCATGAAATTTGGTATATACCTTTCTTATAAGGTAACCTCGTTCGCAGTCGAGGTTAATGTGTCGCTAAGGCCCATTATGTGTTTGAGGCGAAGCCCCAATACCTTGGGAAATTGACGTAGAAGGATTGAAAATTTGGTTAATACACCTTTCTTATAAGGTAAATTCGTCACACACGAAGGTGTCCACTGCCGCTTTGACAGGGTATTGGGGCTGAGCCCCAAAACCTAGAAATTGACGTGGAAGGATGAAATTTGGTTATTACACTTTCTTATTAAGGTAACCCCGTCACAGCAGTGGTTACGTGGCGTGCACCCCCCGGTGGGTGCTGGCACCCTCCAAGTAGGAAATGGCCGTAGGAAGTATGAAATTTGGTATACACCTTTTTTACAGATGTACCTTCGTCGCAGCCGAAGATTGCGTGTCGTTACGACCGTTGGGTATTTGGCTGAACCCCAAAACCTTGAAAATTACCGTAGAAGGTATGGAAATTTGGAGAAGCACACAGAAGAGGAAGGATAAATAGGACTGGAGGAAGAGCACGGAGCTTGAGTTGACTCAAGGGTCCTATTTTCAAATATTAATTATTTTTTAAACTATATTTTTATTTAAAAAAATTATATATTTTTTCAAATTTTTATTTATTTTTGTTTTATTTGTTTAAAACATTTGCGTATTTCTTTAAAATTTTTATTTCTTTTTATGTTTATTAGCGTGAAAAAATTGATCCGTTTTTAAAGACCCTAAAGCAGTAAATCAGTAAATCAAACTACCTATCTCAGCTCCCACCCCTCCCACTCATCCATGATCTATTGATTCTAGTCATCTTTGATCTACTGATCTATTATCTATTGATTCAAATCATATGTTGTATAACATAACACAAAAAATATACTAATTTTTATTTTATTTGTTTAAAAAATATGTTTTTACTAAAAAATTTATTCTTTTTATGTTTATAACTTAAAATATTTGCGTTTTACACACCCTAAAACAGTAAATCAGTAAATCAAACCACCCGCCCATCCCCTCCCACCTTTCCATGATCTATTGATCTTTTGATTCAAGTCATATTTCAAGTATCATTTTGGATAAACATAACAAAAATAAGTTCTTTGAAGAAAATATCATAGTAAAGTGTAATAGGTTTACTGACCTTAAAGTTGTAAATCATAAATCAATAAATCAAACCCCTACCCCTCCCCTTCCACCCTTCCATGATCTATTGATCTATTAATTCAAGTCATATTTCAAGTATCATTTTGGATAAACATAACATAAAAATAAGTTCTTTGATGAAAATATCATAGTAAAGTGTAATAGTTTACTGACCCTAAAGCAGTAAATCAGTAAATCAAACCCCCCTCCCCCACCATCTATTAATCTATTGATTCAAGTCATATTTTCGAATATCATTTTGTATAACGACATAAAAATAAGTTCATTGAATAAAATATCATAGTAAAGTACAATAGTTTACTGACCCTAAAGCTGTAAATCAGTAAATCAAACCACCTATCCCCCCCTCTCCATCCCTTTCATGACCTATTGATCTATTGATTCAAGTCACATTTCGAGTATCATTTTGGATAAACATAACATAAAGATAAGTTCTTTATATACTGACCAACGAATATATGCAAACGTACAAAGTTTTCCCATTAATAAAGCAACATAGCATCAACTGACTTAAAATAATAATGTACAACGACAAACTACATACCTTACGCACGAATAAACTGCTAACATTAACAAAAGTTCCATACTAGCAACCAGTAATTTAAACTAACACAATCAAAACGTATCTATTCACACTTTTTTTCAAGCATATTTCTAACATATCAATGTTAATTTACATTAACACGATAATATTTTTTTTAAAAAAAAATATTTATCATAACCTTGCCTAATTATCATACTGACCAACGAATATATGCTAGCGTAACAAAGTTTTTTACATTAACATAGTAATATTTAGCAAAAAGTTATCATAAACTTACCTACACTATCATGAATCCCCAAAGGAATATTGCAAACATAACAAAGTTTATTCTTCAGTAAAGCTAAACTAGACATGACAACGTAACATATATAAGATCTACCAATAAACTGCTAGTCATGAATAAGTTAACTACTAACCAATTAAAGCTAACTAATATATCCGGCTGCTATTCAATCGATATCCAGCTAATGGATAAGAAACGGATATGGGACTAATCTGCTAACATTCACAAAGTTCCCTACTTATTAAAGGTAAAGTAGCTAACATTGTGCATACAAAACTCAATCTATCCCCACTTTTCCAACATATTTCTAACATATTAAAGCCAGTATTATCTAACAAAACCCTTAACAAAGTGCTCCAACCTATCACAAGATACCGCATCTTTGAACTACAGTTGTTGAAACTACCTTCGTCAAAGTGTCATGCATATTAAATATAACATCATTTTGAACTATGAATAAACGTAGACATTAGCAAAAAATTCTCTCGGCCAAACCTAACATTACACAGCACTTAACCTAAGCACACGTTTCTAACACATCATCTTTAGCTAACGCAGTAATATCTTACGAAGCTTATCATTTTTCTAACAAATCAGTGTTAATTTCACATTGTCATAGTAATTTTTAACAAAAACGTAACAGAAGTTAAACATAGCCTAACAACCATATTTTTCATAAGTTTTACTTTAAAAATAAAGCGATGTTGCCAAATCCATCGGTATAGCCACTATTTCCCAAAATTTCACTAGATTAGAAATAAACGCTAAAACACGACCAGGATTGAAAGTTCATTATATATCCAATAGCAATGCTAAACACTATCTAACCTAATAAACGTAAACTTCGCATTTTGTAACTAACATATGAATCTATGAATAATTTACCAATGTCTCTCAAGTACAGTACCTAACAATCATTACTTTTAACATAAAATACATTACCAACGTTAAAATAACTTACATTTTTTAAACCTTTCCCGTCATAACCCGAAAGACTGACATTACCACATAGCCATTAATAAAAGGACTAAGTTGCGGAAAAACCTTACCATAGATACCAACATTTGGAACCATGAATAAGACATTAACATTTGGAACTATGAATTAAGTTCTCAACCTACCCATCATTACACAGCAAAACTCAACCTATCCCTGCTTTTCAATCATATCATCAGCAGATAAAACAGTATTATCTAACAAAATTCCTTAACAGTGCTCAACCTATCAAAGATACCAGCATCTTGAACTATGAATTGATACTACCTTCATCAAAGTGTCTTGCATATCAAATATAACATCATTTTGAACTATGAATAAACGTAGACATTAGCAAAATTCTCTGCCAACCTAACATTACTCAGCAAAAACTTAACCTAAGCCCACGTTTCTAACACATCATCACCAGCTAACACAGTAATATCTTACAAAACTTATCATTTTCTAACAAAGCTAGTATAACCTAACAGGTCTAAACACCCTGAACTACGAAAAAATGCTTAAATTAACAATGTGTACAGCCTATCAAAGACAGGATATTTTTCACATTTACATTTTTCATTTACATTAAATATCAAATTTAACTTAAGCAAAGTTACAAAACCGTGTCAAAGTAGTACATAACTAATCATTTCCTTCAAAGATGTCTCTTACACCCTAACAAACTAACCTACCTAGCAATAATAGGGTTAATCGAACTTACTAACAACACTGTGTTACTTAAACATATCATCGTGTGCATGTCTTCTTAGAAAGATGCGCTCACTCATCAACATAACAATCTCAATCTTTACTATACATAACCGAACAAAATATTTTATTATCACATACACAAACATTATTATTATTATTATTATTATTATTATTATTATTATTATTATTATTATTATTATTATTATTATTATTATTATTATTATTATTATTATTATTATTATTATTTGAATAAAATACCTAAAGGAATACATCTTCCTCCGAGAGAAGCCCCAATGGGGGATTACCCCTTGAACGGGTGTGAAGTCCCATTTGGGGGTAACCCAGTAAAGGGGGTGTAAGCGGGCTTGTAATTTCAGGTAAGTCCAATACATAATTAAATACGACATTAGTACACTTACCTTTGGGATATATATATATATATTAATATATTATATATATATATATATATATATTATTAATTATATATATATATAATTTAAGATATATATATATATATATATATATATATATATATATATATATATATATATATGGTTACTTTAAGTTTCTTACAGACCCACAACGTAAACTATTGACAGAAGGATACCCCTAAAATGCTGTTGAACCTATTTTTTATTTAACTATTAAACACAAAAATCACATAAGAATTAGACGTTCTTTAAAAAATGACATTAAAATCAGTTAAAAATGAAGAAGCTTTTCTGTGCATTTATAGCACTTTGTTCAATCCTCTTAGTAGAAACGAGAAATCTGGAAGTGTGAGTTCAGTCGGCAGGTAGAATTTCAGTTGGTTGACTCGATTTTGTCTTTTTTAACAAGACTTGCCATTTTTTGTCCGTGAGCAGTATATTATTCGTAATGTGATCAAATTTTACTTCCCCCTCCAAATTATTCATGAATCAGTTCTGTGATTTTTGTGTTTAATAGATAAATAAAAAATATGTTCAAAAGCATTTTAGGGGTATCTTTCTGTCTATATATATATATATATTATATATATATATTATATATATATATATATTATATATATATATATATTATATATATATATATATATATATATATATATATATATATATATATATATATATATATATATATATATATATATATATATATATATATTTTCGTAGGTAGTGAAAAAATTAAAAGTAAAAAAAATTTAATCCTATTTGAAAAAGTGAGAGAAGAGAAAGGAGAGAGAGAAAGTAAAATTTCGTGAGAAGATAAAGTACCAGAGGACAAGAGATAAGAATAAAGATTAAGAGATAAAGTTTTAAAAGCAAATTGAAATTTGATCTCTGATTAAGCTAAAGAGAATTTTATGAATTGAAACAAGTTTTAAAGCCTTTTTTTTAGCTCTGGAAAAGTTCGATTTTCATCAACCAGTCTTACCAGTTTATAATTTATGATAAAAAAAAAATGAGGATAGTTTTTGGAAACTGGAAAACATGTAATAAAGAATCATTATTCATGAACCTTTTTGCCTCAAATTACCTTTTCATTGAAGCGATCGGCAAAATATTAAAGAAGATTTATCGAAAATAAGTTAGTAGAAAATAAAATATAAATATTTTTTTTTTATGTTCATTTTAAATAGTATATGAACGTTCATATTGGTGATCTGAAGGCGGTTTGGCGAACTGTAAGTTTAAAGCTTTTTCAAGAAATAGAATTGGCAGTTAACTCCTTTGTCGTTTGATTAAATAGGAAAACTAACCGGTAGATAATATTTATAACAAAGCAAATAACCGTTTATTAAAATTATGGCAACTCACCCCTCATTATAAAGCACAAGAGGAAGTAAAAGCTCTTTCCCTTTTTTAGATTACTAAATTTCCTTCTTACTTCTATAAAATGCATAACATTGAGAAGAAGAAAAAGAATTAAATAAAATTCATGGTTTTTATATATTACAGAAGAAAAATTACTCAAAACGAGTTATAAAACTTTATGTAAGATCTTTTATTCATCGTAAAAATATTCCCTTTTTTGCTCCCAATTAAGATCGTGTCCAATGAAATCGGCATTCCCAGCCAAAGGATAAAAAAAAATATCGTTCCCACCTCTTAAAGATCAAGGTAATGGCCAACAATAGATTTGGGTTTTAACTCAATATCTTAATGTATTTAATTGAAGTTTAATTAAATT
>JABUQX010007134.1:25000-32500 GCA_015478945.1 Trachelipus rathkii | reverse complement strand
CATACATTGGCAGTATGAAGGGTTGATAGTGAATGTGTGTGGGTTTGATGTGCAAGGAAATAGGTATTTTGGGAATGAGGTCTTAGTACTGAGGAGGTTAATGTGTTCGATCGAGAAAAGTTGAGAATGATGAAATCTGCAGGTATAGATGAAATTACCGGTGAATGATCAAGAATGAGCGAGATGGGTGATTGATTGGATTTGGAACGTTGTCTGTAACAAAAGCTGGTTTATGGAGAGCAGAGGTTCGAGGGATGGGAGAGCCAGTAATAGTACCCTAGTATAAGGGTAAGGAATTTGTAGGGAATTGTTTATTTCTGTGTAGTTAGGGTAGATATTTACTTTATTCTTGGGTTCGAAGATGCGTTCGAGTGAGCTGATGGGACTGAGTGTGAAGACAGGTGGCTTTAGAAGTGGTACGTTAGAGGGTGTGTGGATTCAAAATCTTTTACTTGAAAAAAATGATTTTGAGGAAAATGAGGGGGAGAGAATAAATCTGTATCTTTTAGTTTTTTTTGTTATTTGCCAAAACAGGCCTATGAAATGATTAATACGGAAGTCCCTATGGGCAGGTGCTTATTTGTATACGGTGCTTGGGTAAGTTCGAATGGAATCAAAAGTTATTATGACGATAGTAAGCGTCGAGCGTGTTGTTAAGAATAAATGGAGTAACGTGATTGTGTTTATATATTAATAGCGGAGGGAGCAGGGATGTGCTAGTCTTCTTGGTTATTCCCATTTGTATATGGATGGGGTTTATGAAGAATTAGAGGTGGGATGGCAGGGGATGGTGTGAGAATTCAGGGTTTTGGAGTCGTTTCAAAATTTTCCGGCTCCGACTCCGACTACCCTCTTCAAAATTTACCGACTACGACTCCGACTCCGACACTGACTCCGACTCACTCTCTTTCAAAATTATCGACTCCCGGACTATGCGACCCGACATCCACAATTCTCGACATTAGGAGATGTGGGAATGGAAGAGAGTGGAGGATTGCCCTACCTATTATATGCGGTAGATTTGGTTTATGTGTGTGCGAATCTGAGAGAGTTTGAGGGGTTGGTAGCAGAGATTTGGCAGCGGTGCTGTAAAAAGAGCTGTTGAGGTAACGTAGACTAAGATTAGGTTTATGGTTTGTCGAGTGGACAAGCCCTCAGTGTGAAGTTATGGTAGATGGATGGTGAAAGCTGGAACAAGTGTCTGGGGTTATATTTTGTATACATGTTGGATGAATGGGGAACGGATGATGCAGAGTGTAGTAGGAAAGGTGGAATGGCAGGAAGGTGGCTGGTGCAATGATATCGTTGGTGGATGCAACGGGACTAGGTCTTAAGGCGCTAGGGTCCTTTACATGGGGGTATGTTTTTTATAATAAATGTTAGATGTTTGAACATTTATTGCACAATAAAACAATAAATTGCCCAAGACCGTAAATTTGTATATTGAAAAGCTTAAAAGTAACGGAGTAGTAACGGAGTAACGGCAACTTCGTTACTTTCCTTCAAAGAAACGGTAAATAACGATAACGCAACTACTTTTTTCCGAGTAACCGGAAAGGTAACGATTAACGGAACTTACTTTTTTGAAGTAACGATTGCCCACCTCTGTATATATATAATATATATATATATAGTTTTTAAGTAAAAAATTAGACGCTTTATAATATTTATAATGGTAAATGCCTTTAAGGTAAAAAAATAAAACTAAAGGAAGGTTTTCAAAATCCTTTTAAATTTTTTAATATTGTAGTTAACTTTATTAAGTAGAGTCTATTCACATTAGCTTTCAGCCTAAGGAGGCCCTCTGTCAGATGTGTTACATAAAGAACTAAATTATAAATCTAAAAATTAACTAATTAATATAAAGAATCTAAAAATCAAGTAATATTTAGAAAGTTTTGGGATTAATTTCTTAAAAAATGGTGTGGAGTTTAAGATGTTGTTTAAGATGGGATCAATTAGAAGCTCGTTTTTTTGTATGTTAGTTTTCTTGTCGTTGTTTATACAGAAGATTCGGTAAGTTTTTCTAGGTTGTAGATGTTCTATGGTTAAATTATAGTGTGTTCATGTGTGAGTGATATCTATTGTTTTGGTGTTGGGGGCTTCTATGTATGTTTGAGGCAGAGTGGGTTATGTCTGTTTACAGATCATATTTGTCTTAATTTGTTGACGATGGAGTCATGAAGTTTACTCCATATAAGAGCTATTACAGTTAAGGCAGGATTACTTGTAAATGCATTGTGAGTTAAGGGGATTTGATGTTGTGTGTGGAGGTTTGAGATGATACTTAAGGGAGGGTATGGAGGTGGTGATATTTGATGGTGTTGGGTAAGTTTTTTTACAGAGTTATGTATTTGTGTAGTAAGGGGAGAAAAGATTTAAAGGTGTTTTTAAGTGTTGGTTTTATTGTAATATGTATTTTTTGCTTAACGTAAAGCTTTGAAAAATGATGTGGGAAGGATAACATCTTCAAAAATCTTTGCTACCTCGCTCAATCTCACAGGGGATTTCATCAAGATCTGTAATACCGTTTTTTGAAAATATTTGGACGAAATAAAAGAATGTCTTTAACTATTATATTAAAATGGGGATGAATTTCCAGACGTAAATACAATTAACCTTGCGTCAGGTCACATTAAAATTATTGAGGGTAATAATTTCAAATTCTGGCTTTCTTTTTTTCATAAAATCATGCCTCACGTAGACTTTTTTATGGCCGGCTGCAAAAAAGGGTCCCTGATCCCCTCAGTATCAAGATGTTCATTGATAATTTTGAGTGGAAAATTCTTTTAATAAGGGAAGAGTCCCAGGAGACAATACAAAACTTGGAAAAGAGAAGAAAAACGGATATCTACCGAATTTAATCGAGAGGCTAAAGAGATATGTGACATAATTATTTGTCAGATAAAAGAAGATTTACGTTCTCACGACATTTAATTGTTTGCCACGTTATTTCTGGCGGAAATGTTTCCTCAGTATGACCCATCTTTCCTGAGAGAAAAAATGTAATGAACCTGTTTAAAGGGTACACTTTTCATGACATAAAACAACTTAAAACAGGACTATCTTTAATAATTATGCCTAGCAAGAATTTCGTTCTATGTTGGCAGCCATAGCTTTATTTGATGTCATTACTGAATCACTTGGAAGCCACTTTTAGTGAAAGTGTTAAACTATTAAAAGTTTTAATAACCATTCCGATGACAACGTCCGAGTTGAGTGATTAATTCTTTCTACTTGTAAAAAGGATTAAAACCTTTGCTTAGGAAAAAACCATGGGGTTAGCAATGCTTTCGATCGATTTTATAATAATTTTAATTAATAAGGTGCATTGATAAATTTGGACCTTTCTTTTTAAATAAATTGTAAGTAAGTTTGGCCAGCGTTTAGTATTCCGACATATGGTATTCTCAAAAACTCATGTTATGCACATGTAAACGCGAATACCATTGTGGAATTTGCTCGGTCCATTTTGTGCGGAAAAAAAAAAAAAAAAAAAAAAAAAAAAAAAATTATTCTCAAAAACTACAATAGCTACAGCGAATAGGAATACATTTTTGGATGGTAAAATTTTCACATAGAAATGTTAAAAAAAAAAAAAAAAAAAAAGAATATTGTTAATAATTATAGTAATATGATAGAAAGGAGCCTATTTTAGAGACCTTTTATTGGCTTCTCGTTAATAAATAGACTTTCTATTAATTTTGCTTTATACGGCACACTAGGGGGCTTGAGCCGACGGGGAACATGGGGGACGTTTTCCATACCCCTAGGGGAGGGGCGGAGGAACCCCGCGACCCAAATACCAAAGAGCGGGGGTTCCGGGGACCCTCCCCGGAGGGGGGGAATAGTCCTACCCCGTAGTTCCCCGGAGGCCGAGAGACCCCGACTCCTGCCATCGCGTGCGGTCTACCTTGGGGTATTCTTTAGTAAAAAAAAAAAGAAATTTAATTAGAAGTCTATTTTTAAACGAGTAACCAATAAAACGTCTCTAAATAGGCCTTCTTATCAGTTTTGCCGCAATCATTAACAATAGATTTTTTTTTTTTTATTTTTTTTTACAATTTCCTTTTTGAAATTTTATTTGTCTTTCCAAAATGTATTCCATTTCGCTGTAGCTATTTGGTTTTTGAGATATATATATATCATTACATATATTATATATATTTTTTTTTTTTTTTTTTTTTTTTTTTTTTTTTTTTTTTTACATTGGGAACCAGCATTCCCCAATGCTATTTTCCTTTTACGTAGCATGAATAGGTTTTTGCAGATTTACATATGAGGATATACTAACGCTGACAGTAAGTTACATAACTTTTTAAAAATAATTGTAAATTTTTTAATTTTTTTTGATTAATTGCTTACGGTCATAAATGCTCTCTTTTTTGAAACACACACGCACTCACACACACACACACACACACCACACCACACACCCACCACACACACACACATATATATATATATTATTATATAGATATTATATTATATATATTATATAATTATATATATATATATTATTATATATATATATATATTAATTATATATATAATTATTATATATATATATTATATATATATATTAATATATATATATTATATAATATATATATATATATTATTATATATATTATATATAGATTATATAGTATTATATATATATATATATACTATATATATTATTATATATTATAATATATAATATTTTATATATAATATATATATTCTATATAATATTATATATATTATATGTGTGTGTGTGTGTGTGTGTGTGTGTGTGTTGTGGTTGTGATGTTGTGTTGTAAAACTGTGCTGTGTGTGTGTGAGTAAAATGTAAAATGCAACTACCAATATATTTTAGGACGCCGCGCACTTGGATATAATATTTTATATATTATAATTATAATATATATTATATATATATATATATATATACTATATATATACTATTATTATATATATATATATATATATAATATATATATATAATAATAATATATATATATATATATATATATAATATGATTATGAAAACGATTTGGCGCCTATTTTCTCAATCGTCGTAAGATTTCAAGATTTCATTTATGAGTAGAATCAGATAGGGGAACTAAGGTTGCGTTACCGGGGTGGGCGTGTTCCCTGGGAACGAGGGACGGAGCGAGCTTAGTCCACCCAGCTGCTAATATATATATATATATATATATATTAATATATATTTTATTATATATATATAACTATATATATATATTATATTATATGAATATATATATATTATATATATACTATATATATATATATATTATATATAATTATATATTAGAGAGAGAGAGAGAGGGGAAGAGAGAGAGAGATGAGAGATGAGGACAGAGAGAGAGAGAGAGAGAGAGAGAGAGAGAGAGAGAGAGTGGATTTCCCTTCCACATTTGAACGACGCAGTTATTTTTTTGTGGAATTATTTTTATTTTTTTTTTATTTATTATTGATATCTTTTGTTAAAAAATTTGTTGTTTTTTTTATTTATATGTTTCCATTAAATTTTAAATGATCTTTCCTCCAAAAAAAAATTTATTTTATTTTGTTTATTTATTTATTTATTTTTTTTTTGAAAAAGAAAATCTAGCAGAAAAAAAAGGAGGAAACCTCCCATCCCCGCAATTTTAGCATTTTCTTGTCTTGATATGATTCAAAGCTTCTGATAAATTACAGTCAACCTTTTGAACTAGTTGTAAAATTCCTAATGTGCTTGAAACTATTTTCTCAAGAACACAAAAGCGTTACAATATATTGTCCATCAAGTATAGAACTTAACAATTGGTGTGATTGACTTGAAGTCTCAACACTTGTTATTTCTTTTATTTTTCCAAGCGAATAAACCACATCCACAAAAAATTGCTTTAAATCACAGCACCACAGCATCATGTTTGTAACCTCCACCTTGTTTCACATAAAGTAAGAAGTGATTTGTTCTTGTGATCAGATAAATCAGATTTAATAAATTCTTTAAGTATAGAGATTTGTTTTAGTGAAGACGAGAAAAATTTTCCAACATATTTTACGGTACTAAAGCCAAACTGAACTGATGATACTTTAGAAGCTTGAGATATTGCTAAATTTAAGACATGAACATTACAGTGAACATACAAGTTATGGGAAATTTTTTTTCTTTTTTTTTCAAAGGATTGAACTTCTTTAACATTGCTCATCATTGCAGCAGCAACATCATATCCCTGACTGACCATATTTTCAAGACATTCATCTCATTTCCCCCCCCCCTAACGAATTAATAACTGAGGTAGTGATTATATTTCCTGTTAATCCTTCAACAGGTACAAATTCTAAAATTTCTTCTTTAATAATTTTGTATGGTAAATCAATATGCTCGAGACATAATGGCATATATTTTGCTTTAGATATATGCAGTATGTAGTTTCATCTTCAAGTACGGCATAACACTTTGCATCATTAGCATTACTAGTAAAAATATTTCTATTCATAATCTCATTACCCAAGTGAATTAGCTCATTTTGAATAGATGGGCTAATATATTGTGAAACTTTAGAGGAAACAGACAAGTGATTCAATAGTGTATTATCTCTAGCATCTATTCGAAACCTCAGTAATGCACGAAAATAAGCGTCTGATACATTGTCATTAACGTCTGATAAATCATCACCTGATTCATTTTTCCTGAGAAATGTTATTCATTGTCTTTCACAAAAAAAGTTTGAACGATCGATTTTAACTTCAGTCGGTTTTTCATAGCTTGGTTCCTTCGATTATTGTCTATCTGCTTGACGATATCAAATGTTGATCCATGTGCAACCTTCAAAAAATTATCTGCCAGCTTAGCACAGAAATTTTATGATATTATCAGTTTTTTGATGGAGAAAAAACTTTTCCATTGCTTTATTATACTTATTAAAACACCCAGATATCAAAGTTCCTGTAATTTTATGTCTCCCTTTTCCTACACAATCTTGGCTAAAAAAGTACACACAATTTGCTATAAGAGCCTTCTGCATATTCAGAATAGGGAGACCAAGAATATGTGCAAAGTAGGGTTGGCAAACGCACCGGTGCGGTGCGGTGCGGTGCGGTGCGCGGTGCGAGCTATAAATGTCGTTGCTGTTGCGTGCGCGGTGCAGGAAGTTTTTTTAGTTACTGGTGTGTGCGGTGCGCGGTGCGAAGCTTTGGTGCGTGCGGTGCGCAGGATGGGGGAGCTTGGTGCGGTGCGGTGCGTGCTGGGCCTTTCAGATTCAATTTTATAAAATTCTATATATATATATATATAATATAAATATATATATATATATATATATATAATTATAATTATATATAATATATATATATATATATATATATATATAAATAATATATATATTAATATTATTATATATATATTCTAGAGTTTTATATACTAACTCAAAGACCGCGAGTCGTCATTTCAATATAACTCAAGGTCAGAGTCTCTGAGATGCTGAGTCTGCATCTCCGAACTTT
>JABUQX010007134.1:0-17500 GCA_015478945.1 Trachelipus rathkii | reverse complement strand
ATTATAATAGTACACTATATGCCTCTAGTGTGCTCTATTCCAAGGGTTCCCAAACTTTTTTCACCGCGGCACCCTTCTTGTGCTAAAAAAAACTTCGTGGCACACCTACTCTTAAATTGGTTTGAGTACTTAGTCTTAGGTCTTAGGAAAACAAAAAACACAATGCAAATTTAATGCTCATTTACCTTTAATGTGAAGAATGAAACGGTTTTAATGAATTTTTCATTATTTTCTTTAAGTTTATAAAAAGTTTTGTCACTTTGACACTGAAAGTTTTCTCCTGTGTCTGTTTTTTATGTAAGCATACGTTTTGAGAATGCAGACTCGCATAGATAAGTAGATAAAACGCACGTCTTTTTAATGCAATCTTGCCAACAGCATTGTTTTTTGCATACACTTGCATCCATAACTCTTCTTGGCCCCCTTCGTGGTATTTAAATTTCAAAGTGCAGTCTTCACTGATGTCCAGCAGATTTTGAAAAGCTTCATTTGTCATCCTAGTAGGTTTACGTCTCGGGTCACACGAAAATGTGTTTGTCATCCAGCTGTAGACATCCTCAAAATCAATATCTGGAAAATACTCAACAATGTTTTTTTTTCCAAACCTTCCATGTGGGCAGTAATAATTTCGAGGAAGTTCGGTTGAAGATGGATCTCATTTGTTTTGACAAATTCTTGCAACAGAGGAAAGTTGGAGATGTCTCTGCTCTTAACACACGCTTCAAAAAATAAAATAAAAAATTTGCGCAAGCCTTTTATTTTGTCTAATTGTGCTCCTCCCTTCCCTTGGAGAGATGTGGTGGTTTCATTTAGTTTTTCGAATATGTCGGAGAGTTATCCCAATTTAAGCTGCCAATCGACATCAGTTATTTTTTTGAATAAAAAAGGCTGCTCTGTAAATGTGACCAGCCAATGCATCTTTAGTTCAAACATTTGGCTAAAATCTTTGCCCCTTGAAAGCCACCCGCACTTCTGTGTGCAGGCGAGATATGGAAGTAGCCATTACCCAGATCTTCCGGTAAGTTTTAAAAAGGCGTGCTTGAAGCGGCCGGCTCTTTAACATGATTAATTTTCTTCACAGCATCATCCAGCTACGGTTTTTAAAAATCTATATGGCATTCTTTTCTTGTTGCCAGGAAATTGCCGATGTATGAACACGTGGCTGCTGGTGGGGTTTCTGTCACCTTGCTTCACCTAGACACCGCTTCCCTTCGTTTTTCCAACCATTGCGCCTCCCATCACTGCAAATATCCACACACTGCTCATTCCAAACCCATTTTCCTGTACAAATTGTCATAGCATGAAAAATTTTCGTCGCCAGATTGGATGTAAAGTTCAAAAGGCACTTCGCTTATCAAACTTTCCTCTTCTATTTGCATTGCGAATGGGTACCTCACAAACACAAGAAGAACTGCAAGTCCCGCTACGTCGGTACTTTCATCAAGCTGTAAACTAAAAAAAATCACGTTTTCAATCTTCTTATAAGTTCTTTCTCGACTGTCTCTGAAATTGTGTTAATTCGCATAGTTAAAGTGTTATTTTATAGCTGCACAGTATCAATGTTCTTGGCCATATCTGAACCTAAAATGCAACTAACAACATCTTCAGGCAAGGTTTAATTAATGTCTCGGCAATAGTATGCGGTTTTCCAGTTTTTGCAATATGTAAACTGACAATAAATGAAGCTTCAGTTGCATTTTCATTTTCATTTTTAGAAATTCTCTCCATCTTAGATGAACCTGCCGGAAGAGATAAAGCGCACTACGTGACTACAAGCAAAATGGCCGACGAGTAGTAGACGATGCATAATAATGGTGTTGCCATATAATAAAAACGAATTGTACTACTTAACTCCAAAATTTTAGTGAAAATTGAAAAATGTGCCGGCACCCCTGGCACACGCTGGCGGCACCCACTTTGGGAACCCCTGAATTAGAAGATACAAAGGTTGATTTTAAGAGAAATTATTAAATTTACAAGGTATTTAAATATATAAATTTAATAATTTCTCTTAAAATCAACCTATGTATCTTCTAATTGATTCCTTCAAATTTCATCAATAAGGCCCTCCTACTGGTATATATTTACATTATTAATCATATGTTGAGTTGACCGCCCTTGCCTTCGTACCCGTTAAAGTTTCGCTTTGGATTGGCTTTACCTTTATTCAACATTTGCTAGGTTAGGTCAGGACTGGTCAGGTTAGCTTAGTTTAGACTCTTGGGTAAAGCTATAACGGTTGGTTAGGTTAATTTATCAAAAAAATAAATATGATTTACATAATGGGTGTAATAAATATATAAATTCTCGTTTGTAATAAACCACCATATTAAAGACCATTCAAACCAACAATATATATATATATATATATATATATATATATATATATATATATATATATATATATATATATATATATATATATATATATATATATATATATATATATATATAATATATAATATATATATATATATATATATATTATATATATATATCCTGTTGTGTTTTACGACTCCGTCAGTTTTGATTTTTTTTTTTGATTTTTTTTAATATATTGCTAGTATATGATACTAACAATGAATTTAAGTGGTAACGGACATGATTCAAAAGTTCGAAATATTTTAAATAATTTTTTAAAAATCACATTTATATTAAATATTTTTTCAAAAATTAAATATTTTTGGATAATTACGTATATATCTCGAAAAGTACAACACTTACAGAAAAACAATTACATATTTGGAATCAGCGTATAAAGTTTATTTAAAAATGTAAAAAAAATAAATAAAAAAAAAAAAAAATAAATAAAAAAAATAAAAAAAATATTAGGGGGCTCAAGCCGACGGGGGATAGAGGGAGGGACGAAGTCCCCCAGTCTTCCACCGGTAAGGCCGAGAGACCCCGACTCCTGC
Source organism: Trachelipus rathkii (assembly GCA_015478945.1). Classification (NCBI taxonomy): domain Eukaryota; kingdom Metazoa; phylum Arthropoda; class Malacostraca; order Isopoda; family Trachelipodidae; genus Trachelipus; species Trachelipus rathkii. Next base: position 14,585 of record JABUQX010007134.1, on the reverse strand, counting down.
CATTTTTGCGGTTTACCCTTGGATATTTTACTTTAGTTTAAAAAACACCCAAAACAAATATTACCGGAATTAAAAAAATAAAAACAAAATATTACTAAAAAATTAATTTTTAAAAAAATTATTTAAAAATTCTAACTTTTTGAAGCCTGTCCGTTACCACTTAAATTCGTTATTATATTCATTTAATATAGCAATATTTTGAAAAAAAAAAAAATTAAAACTGATGGAGTCGTAAAACGTAACAGGTCCTATATACTTTGAATCATGTCCGTTACCACTTAAATTGATTGTTAGTATCATATACTAGAAATATATATTAAAAAAAAATCAAAACTGACGGAGTCGTAAAACATAACAGGTCAGTAGTTATGGAACATCCGGAGCGTTGGCAGCCTTTTCGATATGAAGGAATAGAGATATAGGTCTGAAACTTGGAATATAAGCTATATATGGGATAAGCTCGAAACCGTGTAAATTTTCAAGTTGGTAGGATGTATATAGAGGGGGTCACCCACCGAGAGCGTAGGCCGCTTACGCCCGCGTTTAACCCTTTTGGCTTTCCCAAACCCTGAGATTGAGTTAAGCCTAACGAGAGTTAGGTTCGAGCGTGATGACGTAATCTCGTCGGAGACGAGATTACGTCAGCGCGTGAGCGCGCGCGTGCGCATACATATACACATTATTATTATTATTATTACGCCGAAGATTCGATTTCCGAAGGAAATTGAATCTGAGTCGAAAAACGATCCCTGTAAGGGATCGTTTTTTTTACGCACTCCGACTTTGCTTTCCGCCATGGTTGCTTCTTCGCATCCGGTTCTGAGTCCAATATATATCTATAGAAGTTAGACTTATCGTATTGGGTTAAAATTTGGAGGGTTGTTAGAGGGTGATGTAAGCTCATCGTAGACGAGGATTACTCCATGGGTCTCCCGAAGGGGGACCCCACCCCTAAAAAATTTAAGTTGTTCGTATAAGGCTGAAAATTTGGTGAGAGGATTCAGAGTTGATTTTCTAGAAATAGATTGGTATGATGGAATCTGAGGAGTTGGCTCCGGCACCGGTTTTGGAAAGCCACTGCGGTGCCGAGTTAATAAACAGTTCGTAAACAACAAGTGTTGTGTGCTTATATACTGTTATGGATCTTAATGGCAAAATAAGGGTTTACGAAAACATCACGAAAAAAAAAAAATAAATAAATAAATAAATAAAATTTCCTTACTCTTTTTTATGTTTATTACAAATTTACGTTTTTACATACCCAAAGTCAGTAAATCACTAATCAAGAACACTATCCCAACCTCCCGCCCTGACCATCTGTGAATCGATTGATCATTGATTAAGGTCAAATTTCACTAAATTGTAACGTTTTACATACCTAACGCAGTAAATCACTAAATCAAACCACTAGCCAATCCTCCTACCCATCTGTGATCTATTGATCGATTGATTAAGGTCAAATTTTTACAAAAATATGTAACGTTTTACATACCCTAAAGCAGTAAATCACGTAAATCAAACCACATCCAACCTCCCTCCTGACCATCTGTGATCTATTGATTCTATTGATTAAGGTCAAATTTTTACTAAAAATGTAACGTTTTACATACCCTAAGCAGTAAATCACTAAATCCAACCACTATCCAACCTCCCTCCTGACCATCTGTGATCTATTGATTATTGATAAGGTCAAATTTTTAAGTAAAATTGTAACGTTTTACATACCCTAAATCAGTAAATCAGTAAATCCAAACCACCATCCAGCCAGCATCCGGGCACCCCCCTGTCCATCCTTGATCTATTGATCTATTGATCTATGATTCAAGTCCCACGAATTTCGGTATCATTTGGATAAACATAACATAAATCAAGTTCTTTATACAAAGATCAAACAATATATGCTGACGTAACAAAAGTTTTCACATTATAAAGCTAACATTTAGCTTCATCTGAACTATGAATATAAACCCCAACGACAAACCTAACCACATCTTAAACAGGATAAACTGTTATCGTTAACAAAGTCTTCACACTTATACACCCGTAAAGTAGCTAATATAGCATGCAAAGACGTAAACCTATTCTTACTTTTTCAAGCATATCATCTAATATTATCGTTTAACCTTACACTGACACAAGTAAACAGTTAGCAAATATTTATCACAACATTGGTTATTTATCATACCGATCAACGAATATACTCTAACATTATAAGGTTTCCACATCAAAAAAGCTAACATGACGTAACATGAACTAAGAAAATTAATGTACAAAGAACAAAACCTAACACATCTTTAAGCAGAATAAGCAGTAACATTAAACAAAGTTCCCCATTAACAACAGTAAAGTAACTAATATAGCATACAAAGACGTAACCTACTTACACTTTTTTCAAACATATCTCGTACCATCATTATATTAACCTTACACTTGACACAGTGAACATTTAGCAAAAATTTACCATAACATGTGTCTAGATATCATAACAGATAATGAGTATCTCTAACGAACAAGAGTTTCACATTAATAGAAGATTACCTTAACATTCATGCTGCCTAAGAATTAAACCCACAACGACAAAACTTTAGCCATCTTAAACAGGAATAAACCATTTAACAAAAAGGATAATTGCATAATCAAAGCATTCACACACGTTACACCACGTAAAGTGATCAAACGTACGAGACTCACATAACAACACATCAATTCGCCTATTCACTAGCTTTATCTGATCCCATATCTCCATACTATGCAACCAATTCGTCATTATCTAACTTTCATAACCAATTTGAACACATTTAGTAATAATTATAACATAAAAGAGTTATTAAGCATATTAAACCTTACCTTAACCAAAGCATAATACAATTGATTAAGTCGATTATGGCAAACAAAGTAAAGTTTTACTCTCTAGGTTAATAGAATCTAAAAATCTATGATCATTAACAGTACCTTAAACACACAAAACAACCAGAACGAATAATAAGGAGGCAGCCCATTATCATAAAACACTTTAAGCCCAATAAAGCCGTGCATAAAGCGGGACTAAGTTACCTAAAAACAGAGTGTTTCCTTTTATATTAACAATGAAAAACTTTTCATTGAAAAGAATAGGTGTTATTATAAAAAGTACATAAGTTATTTTAAATATATAATAAAATTCAAATCATTAAATCAGAGAATCATGTAGGATTCAAGTGGTACGTTCTAAATATATCTCTTAAAGATCAACACCCTTTTGAAAGAATTGTAAGTATAAAGGCCTTACAGTAGCACTAAACATTTTTCGGCATATTTTGATTCAGCAAGCACTCATTCTCTCATACAAGAGAGAAGATAAAACTCTTCCAAGCTTGATAGTTAATTAACGCATTCCTTAATACTGCATTTACGGGAAACCCATGTTTCGGTGTAAATTATCATAGATTACACCATGTGCTATATGTAGTAAGTCCTCAAGTATGTCAACATCGTAAGACTGTGATTTAATTCGTTTTTATTTTAAGCAATGGATGTAATATTTTCAGGTGTTCGAACAGTGAAACCTATACATGTACGATAGAATGTCACACAATCGATGGGTTTCCAGTAGTGGCGTACATCAAGGGTTTAAATATCTGTCACACGACAGAACAAAACGTAATTCTATTTAGAACCACATTATGTCGTCTTCCAGTTAGATATTTCACTAAACGTTGAATCTTTCGGAAAACAAACACTTATCCTCTACCCATGCAGCTGCGATAATCATTAAATCTTGATGAATTCCATCAAGCACAAAACGATAAAGGCTTATTATTGACCCTTTGGCAGGAAACAACAAGCAACGTAACGACTGCCATTTGGTTTACGATAAAATATAAATGACACATCGTGGGAATAAACGAAGATCCTCGTGAAGAATATCAACAACGAGGTGTAGAGATGCAGAGGGAGATGTCATCGACCAGTACAGCGAAAAAATGTCATACTGACGGAAATCGTATGCGTAAACAACCTTATGGTAATGAGATTCTTTCTTTCAGCCAATCAGAAAAAGTAAACAAGAATACAAGCGTACGAACGAACCATATCAGTTCAAAAAGGGTATATATTCTCGTTAGACCAACAAACAACAACAACACAACGAACAACAACAACAACAACAACAACAACAACAACAACAACAAAAAGCAACAAGCAATAAACCTAGTACAAAAATAAGTTCTTTAGATACTAACCAACGAATATATCGCTAACGTTACATGTTTTCACATTAATAAAGCTAACATAGGATCACCTGAACTAAGAATATAATATACAATAACAAAATCTAACACACCTTACGCTATCAGATACAACCAACTGAACATTAAACAAATTCCATATTAACAGCAAATTTAAAGTAACCAGCCAGCATACCAAAACGTAAACCCTATTCACCACTGTTTTCAAAGCATATCTCTAACATATGCAATTTACATTATTAACATTAACAACTGATTTACGTAGCATGTAGAGTATCATTTCGGATAAACATACCCAAAAATGAGTTCTTATATACTAACCACGGATATATGCTAACATAACAAAGTTTACATTAATAAAGAATTACGTATTAACATCATCTGAAACACGATTATAACCCACAACGGACAAACTTAACACATCTTAAACACGAATAGCAGTCACATTAACAAAGTTCCCCACACTTAACGCCAAGTTAAAAGTAAAACTAACATTTGTATGCAAAACGTAAAACCTATTTCTTGAACATTTTTTCAAAGGCATATCGATCTAACATATTAACGTTAATCTACACTTGACACAGTAACATTTAACAAAAAATTTAACATAAACCTTTTGTAATTATCATACAGATCAACGAATTTATAACAAAGTTTTAACAAACATAACAAAATAACAAAATTTATCGCTGACATAGCGATTAAAATAAGTATACATTTGAAAAAATTCACAAGTAAAAGCGTAAATGGTTTACTGATTGGTTTAAACAGTAAATCATAGAAATCACACAATCAAACTAACCCATCTCTGCAGACCCGCTACCCATCCCACCCGTGCTGTGTGATCTATTGACAATATTGATTCAAGTCATATTTCCGAGTATCATTTTGGATAAAATTAAACATAAAAAATAGTTCTTTATATACTGACCGTAACGAATATATGCTTAAACAACAAAGTTTTAGCATCAATAAAGCTAACATAGTATAACCCAACTAAGACTATAATGTACAAATGCAAACCTAACATACCTCGCGTAATGAATAATCCGCTAACATCTCCTGAAAATTCCCCACTTTTCAAAGGTAAAGTGGGCTAACAGGTCATACAATAAGCTCGATATGTCCCCACTTTTCGCTCATATCAGCAAACAAGGTAAAAGCCATATATTATCTAACAAATTCCCTTAACAAAGTGACCAATCTATCAAATATACCATCATCTTGAACTATGAATTGACACTTTCTTCATCAAAGTGTCACTCGATCAGGTAAACAATCATTTGACCTACGAATAAACGCTAGACATTAGCAAAATTCTAGGGCCAAACCCAAACATTACTCAACAAAAACTTAACCTGGGCTCACGTTTTCTAACAAATCATCGTCAGTTAACACAGTAATATCATTACAAAAACTCAACATTACTCAACAACAGTGTTATGTTTCCACATTGTCATAAGCTAATATTTACATAACGTACACCTAACTATACGAATAAACAGTTATTCATCAAACCAAGAGTAGCAAAGCAACAACATTACCTTCGAGAGAAAACCCATGGGGATGCGCCCATTGAAAGGGTGTAAATCCTGAGGGGATCCACCCCGAAGGGTGTAGCGGGTTTTGGGCCTCAGCCCTGCGGGCTGAGGCCTAAAGCCCTCTTTATGATGAATTTTTGGTTAAATGTTACTATGTTAATGAGATTAACGTTAGTATGTTAGAGATATGCTTGAAAAAGTAAGAATAGGGTTACGTTTTGCATACAATGTTAGTTACTTTACTGGCGTTAAGTGTGGAACTAATGTAATGTTGACTGGCTTATTAACGTGTTTAAAAGATGTGTTAAGTTTGTCTTGTGGGTATATAATCGTAGTTCAGATGATGTTAAGTAATCTTTATTAATGTGAAAACTTTAGTTTTGTTAGCAAATATATTGATGGTTTAGGTACTATAAAGAACTCATTTTGCCGCTATGTTTATTCCGAAATGATACTCTAAATGCTACGTAAATCAGTTGTTAATGTAAAATTAACATTGATATGTATAGAGATATGATTGAAAAAAGTGTGAATAGGTTACAGTTTTGTATGCTGTGCTAGGTACTTTATTGCTGTTTAAGTATGAACTTAGTTAATGTAGTTGTTTATTCTAGCACGTAAGGTGTGTGTTAGATTTGTATTGTAGCATATAATATTCTTGTTCTGGTGAGCTATTGTTAGCTTTATTAATGTGAAAACAATGTAACGTTAGCATATATCTTTGTTCGGTATATAAAGAACTTATTTCTGTAGGTATGTTATTGTTGTTGTTGTTGTGTTCTTTCTTTTTGTGTTTTGTTGTTGTTGTTGTTGTTGTTGTTTTGTTGTTGTTGTTGATCTAACGAGAAAATATACCCCTTTTTGAACTGATTATGTTCGTTTCGTACGTTGATATTGCCTGTTTACTTATCTTTCTGATGCTGAAAGAAAGAAATCTCAATATACCTATAAGGTTGTTTACGCATTACGATTCCGTCAGTAGACATTTTTCGCTATTACTGGTAGGATTGACATCTCTCGCATCTCTACAACCTTTGATTTGATATCTTCACGAGGAGCTTCGTTATTCCCAACGATGTGTCATTCATATATTTAATCGTAAAACCAAATGCAGTCGTACGTTGCTGTTTCCTGCCAAGGTCAAATATAGACCTTTATTCGTTTTGTGCTGATGGATTCATCCAAGAATTATCGATAATCGCAGCTGCGAATGGGTAGATGGATAAGTGTTTGTATATCCGAAAGCAATCAACGACTTAAGTGAAATATCTAACTGGGTAAGACAACAAAGTGGTGTTCAATGAGAATAGGACGTTGTAGTTCTCGTCGATTGGCTGACAATAATTAGACGCCTGATGTAGCGCCACTACTGGAAACCACGATATGTGTGACCTTCTATCGCTCATGTATAGGATATTCACTTGCGAAACAACCTGAAAAATATTACAGCATGTGCTTAAAATTAAAAAAAAACGAATTGAACATCAACATCTTAACGATGTTGACATACTTGAGGACATAAATACTACAGCCAACCCCGGTGTCAATCATATAATATTACACCGAAACATGTGGTCTTTCCCGGCAATATAATGCCAGTAACAGGAATGCAAGTTAATAACTATCACTGGAAGAGTTTACTTCTCTCTTGTATGAGAGAATAAGTGCTGCTGAATATCAAAATATGCCGAAATGGTTTAGTGCTACTGAAGGACCTTTATACTTACCATTCTTTCAAAGGGTGTCTGAATCTTAGAGAGAATATTTAGAACGTACCCAACTTGAATCCTATGTTCTTCTGATTAGATGAATTAATATATTTAAAATAAACTTATGTGTTTATATAACGCACTTGTTCAATGAAAATCTATATGTTTATGTAAAAATGAAAGACCTTGTTTTACTTCCCGTTATGCACGCATTTATTGACTAAAGTGTTAATGATTAGCTTTTATTCGTCTGGCTTGTAGTGTGTTAAGTGCGTTATGCTTCATAGTTAGCTTTACGAGAGTAAAAATTTACTTTTTTGCCATTAACAATTAGGTATGTATGCTGCGATTAGTAATGGGCAGGCCCTAAATTTTTTGTTAAATATTACTATTATTGGAGTGATGAATTAGTAAAATCATAACATTGTCATGTTGAGATATGAGTATAAAGTAATGAATGGATTATGTTTTTGTGAGTCTCGTTAGTTACTTTACTGGTGTTAAGTGCTGAACTTTGTTAGCATTACCAGTTTATTCCTGTTTAAGATGTGCTAAGTTTGTCGTGTGGGTATATATTTTAGTCAGATGATGTTAAAGTAATTTTATTAATGTTGAAACTATATGTTATACGTTAGGAGTGATACTCATTGATCTGTATGATAAGTTAGAGCATGTTTGATAAATTTTTGCCAAATGTTACTGTGTCAGTGTAAGAGTTAACGTTATATGTTAGAGATATAATGTCTTGAAAAAAGTGAAAGTAGGTTACGTCTTTGTATGCTATATAATTACTGTTACTGTGTTAAGTGGGAACCTTTGTAATGTATGACTGCTGGATCTTGCTTAAGATCGTGTTAGGATTTGGTCTTTGTACATTATTATTTAGTTCATGTTACGTCAGTTAGGACTGTTATTGAATGTAGGAAACCGGCTTATTATTGTTAGTAGTATATTCAGATTGATTCTAGTATGATATTAACCAATGTTGTTACTAAATTTTTGCTAAATGTGTTACTGTGTACAGATGTAGTTTAACGATAATATGTTAGAAGATATGCTTGAGAAAAGTAAGAATAGGTACGTCGTTTGCATGCTATATAGCTACTTTACGTGTTATATCGGTGAAACTTTTTGTTAACGATAACAGTTATTTCCTGTTTTAAGATGTGTCAGTTTGCGTTGTGGTTATATCATAAGTTCAGAATTGATGCCTAGGTATCCTTTATTAAATTGAAACCTTGTGACGTCAGCGTATATGTTTTGATCTTGTATAAAAACTTGATTTGTTTAATGTTAATTCCAAAATGAAGTATCGAAATGTGACTTTGAAATCAAACATCAATAGCATCAATGATTCAAGATGGACAGAGGGTAGCGGAGCTGGCTGAGATGGTGGTATTTGATTTACTGATTTACTTTGCTTAAGGGTATGTAAAACGTTACAATTTTAGAAAAAAATTTGACTTAATCAATAGATCAATAGATTCACAGAACTGAGTCAGGAGGGAGTGGTAAATAGCTGGTTGATTTAGTGAAATTAACATGCATTGAAGGTAGGGTATGAAAACGTTTACAATATTAGTAAGAAGGACTTTTGACCTTAATCAGTAGATACAATAGAATCACAGCAATGGTCAGAGGGGGTGGATAGTTGGTTTGATTTAGTGATTTTACTGCTTTAGGGTATGGTAAAAACGTTACAATTTTAGTGAAAATTTGACCTTAATCAATAGATCAATAGATTACAGATGGTCAGGGGGAGGTTGGTAGTTGTTTTTGATTTAGTGAATTTACTGATTTAGGGATTGTAAAAACGAAATTTGTAAGTTATAAACATAAAAAGAGTAAGAATTTTTTTAATTTATTTAGTTATTTTTTTGTTCTTGATGGTTCTGGAAAACCATTATATTTCGCAATCTACAGATGCCAATAACATATATAAGCACAACCAACATTTGTTGTTATACGACTGTTATTAACTCGGCACCCGCAGTTGGCTCCAGCACCGGTGCCGAGGGCAAACTCCTCAGATTCCCATACCAAACTATTTCTAGAAAAAATCAACTCTTGAATCGTCTCACAAATTGTCTGAGCCTTATACGGAGACCAAGAGCTTAAATTGGTTTTTAGTGTGGGTGGGGTCCCCCTTCGGGAGCCCTGAGGACGTATTTCTCGGTTCTACGGAGTATGTCTACATTCACCCGTCTAAGACAACTCCTCATAATTGGTGTTGGAATGACGCGCGTAATATCGAGTAAGCTAACGTTCTGGAGTAATATATATTGACTCAGAACGATGTATTCGAAGAAGGCAACTATGGCGGATAAGCTAAGGTAGTCTGGTGGTGCTCGTAAAAAAAACGATTCCCTTACAGGTGGATCGTTTTCGATCTCAGATGTTCGAATTTCCTTTCGGATAATGCGTTTTGTAGTCTTTCGGGGAGCCCGTAATAATAATAATAATAATGTGTATATGTATGCGCACGCGCGCGCTCACGCGCTGACGTAATCTCGTCTCCGACGAGATTACGTCATCACGTTCGAACCTAACTCTCGTTAGGCTTAACTCAATCTCGGGTTTGGAAAGCCAAAAGGGTATAAACGCGGGCGTAGCGGCTACGCTCTCGGGGGTGACCCCCCTCTATATACATCCTACAGACTTGAAATTTACACGGTTTCGAGCTTATCCCATATATAGCTTGTATTCCAAGTTTCAGACCTATATCTCTATTCCTTCATATCGAAAAGGCTGCCAACGCTTCGGATGTTCCATAACAGTAGTAACAGGTGGATATTGGACTAAAATTTGACCGCGACCTTTTTCTGACCGCGACCTTTTTGGCCTTGACCTTTTTGGGCAACCTGAATTTTTTTAGCCCAAATTTTTTGGCCTTGACCTTTTTGGGCAACCCGAATTTTTTGAGAACCCAAAATTTTTTTGGCAACCCTAATTTTTTGGCAATCCTAATTTTTTGGCAACCCTAATTTTTTTGGCAACCCTAATTTTTGCAACCCTTCGAAGAAGGGTTGCGCCAAACGGTTGCGTAAGCAACCGTTGTACGTACCCCACCCTAATTTTTTGGCAACCCTAATTTTTTCGGCAACCCTAATTTTTGGCAACCCTTCGAAGAAGGGTTGCGCCAAACGGTTGCGTAAGCAACCGTTGTACGTACCCCACCCTAATTTTTCGACCAACCCTTTGGTCTTCCATGGGTCAATTTTGGCCCACCCTAATTTTCGACCAACCCTTTGGTCTTCCATGGGTCAATTTTGGCCCACCCTAATTTTCGACCAACCCTTTGGTCTTCCATTAGTCAATTTTGGCCCACCCTAATTTTCGACCAACCCTTGGTCTTCCATGGGTCAATTTTGGCCCACCCTAATTTTGCCACCTTTAGGGGCTTAAGCACGTATTTTTTGAGTGTTCTTTACATTGTTTGACCATAGATATTTCGGCCTGACCTTGCCATATTTACCATGGGGTCAATTTTTGTGCCACGGGTTAATTTTGGCTACCGCTTTAGGGGTTTAGCCCGTTTTTGATGTCTTTACCTGTTTGACCATATTATTTCGCCTTGACCTTGCCAATAACCATGGTCAATTTTGACCCACGGTAATTTTTGTCCTTCCTTTGGGGCTTACGCCCTTTTGATGTCGTTAACCGTTGTTTTGACCAGCCCCCCCCCCCCCCCCCCCCCCCCCCCTTGAATGTCACGTCCATTGCCTTGCCATATACCATGGGGTCAATTTTGGCCCACGCCAATTTTTGGCCACTCGTGGCCACCCGTCGACATATTTCGTTCCTAACTTGACGTATGTATCTATTGATGTTCTATTAGTGTTCTATGATATTCTATGAGTGCCGGGGGAGTGCCAGGTGAGTGCCAATGAGCGCCAAGTGAGTGCCAAATGAGTGCCAAGTGAGTGCAATGAGTGCCAAGTGAGTGCCACGTAGATAGAGCCAAGTGAGTGCCACATAGTGCCGAACTGAGTGCCACTTTTTTCAGCCTTTTCTAGCCTCCCCTTAGCCTAGAATAGCCCTTAATATGGGTGTCTACCCTAGGTTATAAGGTATGAGGAACCGATTGGTGTATTTACAAGTTGCTAAGATGCTTCCTACTATGAGTTAGCTTTTTCTAACCTACTTAAACACACTATGTCACTTATACACACATTCACTATGACACTTATACACACTTAGGAACAACTTATAAGCACTTACACTCGTCCATAGACACTTACACTTACACTCACACATTCGATATTTTGATGCCTCAACTTTGATTGCCTCAGCATTGAGTTTGCCTCAACTTTGAACGTTCATCTTATGATGACGTTCGATCTTTGATTAACCATCTATGATTGATTGATTCATTTTGATGAAATCATTTTGATAGCTCGATCTCTACCCTACATCAAAGAACAGAGTTAAATATTAATGTTCCTTCCCTAGATCATAACTACCAACAGGCCGCACGCGGCGCCCTCCCGCCCTCGCCAGAAAAGACAGGCCAACCCGACCGCATGTGCGACCCGCGCGTTTTCCCGCCCGCCGCGAGCGCCGCAGCGCCACATATCCCCGCGTACGCCGCCGGCCGCGTGCGCCACGCAGGGCAATATTCCCGCACGAATGAAAATATATGTATACTATAAGTCATTCATTTTTATTTTCCATACTTAAACATTTCAAAGAATTCTTTTCAAATATACTATGAGTCATGTCATTTTTATTTAATACTTAAACATTTTTATAAAAACATTCGCGAACCTAAAAACTGTAACTCATTAACAGACCTATATTAAACACATATATTTATTAACCATTATTTTTACTTAATTACTTTTTACTTAATTACTTGTAATTTATGAAAATTTTTAAAAATATGTATGTAAGAAGAAAAAATCCAGAGTGGTCTGATATATAATCATTTTATTTTTACTGCTTTAACTCATACACATATTTTATTAACATTACATACCTTAAAGCAGTAGAATCAGTAAATCAAAAGAGGTGTTACCTAACACCTAAGTATTAGTATGCTTTTGTTTTACAGCTTTACTGCTTTAACTTTCTGCTTTACTGCTTTAACTCACTGCTTTACTGCTTTAACTCACATAATTACATACCTTAACAGCAGGTAAATCGAAAGACGAGAAAAAAACAGTAATCAATAAGGTGATAACCTAACACACTAAGCGGATAGTATGCTTTTGTTTACTGCTTTACTGCTTTACTTCTTTACTGCTTTAACTATCTTATCAATATTTATTTTTAAACTTTGCTTTACATTAAAGTTTTTCTGGCATTTACTGCTTTAACTCATGTTTTACTGCTTTAACTCATATATTTATTAACATTACATACTTAAAGCAGTAAATCCAGTAAATCAATAGAGATGCTAACATATCACCAAAGGAATTTGTAATTGTCTTTAATTGTACTGTTTTTACTGTTTTAACTCATGTTTTACTGCTTTAACTCATATGTTTTACTGCTTTAACTCATATATTTATTAACATTACATACCTTAAAGCAGTAAATCAGTAAATCAATAGAGGTGTAACCTAACACCAAGGGGGGATTAGTATGCTTTTGTTTTACTGCTTTACTGCTTTAACTGCTTATTTTTTACTGCTTTAACTTTCTGCTTTACATAGTTTAAACTTTCTGCTTTACTGTTTTAACTTTCTGCTTTACTGCTTTAACTGATTATTTATTAACATTATGTTTTTTATTTTGTTTTAATACTTTTTATTATTTTATTTTATTTATTTTTATTATAACTGAGCGAGATTATACGTTATGTCAATTGTTATTATTATTTAGAAACACATACACAAGCACACGCACACACACACACACACACACACACACACACACACACACACACCCACACACAGCTATAGTCACTTACACTCACTAACACATTTCACTATGGCAAACTTATACACACATGCACTATGACACTACATTTACCCATAGACACTTAACATTTACACTTATACACACGCGGGTCACACACAACACACACACACACACACACACACACCACACAACACACACACACACTTACACTTATACACACATTCACATGACACTTAGAGCACACATTCACTATGACACTTATTTACTATTAGACACTTTACATTTACACTTACACACACAACACACACACACAAGATTTACTTACACTCACACCACAATTTACTTACACACGCCAGATTTACTTACAACTCACACAGATTTACTATACACTCACACACAGATTTGACTTTACACTCACACAGATTACTTACACGCACACACAGATTTACTTACAGCACACAGATTTACTACACACACACACACCAGATTTACTTACACTCGCACACAGATTTCTACACAACACACACACACACACACACCCACACACACACACACCACACTCAACATTTACACATATAACGTATAATTAAAAACATTTTTATGTTTTAATTAAACACGTACATTTTTTACTCATTCAAATAAAACTAAAATTTCAAAGTTTCTTTAAACTTCTATAATAAATCAATCATTATCTTATTGAACAAAGAATTTATAATTAACTGTTAATACTTTTTTGTTTATAAATTTTTTATAAATATCAAGTTTTAAAATAACTTTTACTAAAATTTTATGAAATTTTTAATTAAAAACATATATTTACGTACCTTAAAGCAAATAAATCCATGAATCAGAAGGCCAGCCCCTAGCACCCGTCTACACCAAGCTATGCCACGGTTTGTTCTATTGACTTACTGCTTTTACATCATCTTTAGCCATGAAATAAGTATAAAAATAACAAAAATAGTTCTTCTCTGCTAACATAACATGAATTTTATTAAACTTTCTAAGTTCTTATTTAAAAATAACAATTAGTCACCTACATTTATATTATTCGCTCGAATGTTAACTAAAAATATTTCAAATTTTTTAAATAATTTGGTTTTCTTTATTATTTATTATTATTATATTATTATCTTATTATATTAACAATCCATCACGAGAAAACACAACAACCGCACTCCTTACAGATAGTTACGAAACTGACCTCTCTCTTGTAGAAATGTGTTGATTAAATAATCTGCCTC
>JABUQX010007133.1:0-10000 GCA_015478945.1 Trachelipus rathkii | reverse complement strand
ACCTGTCCAATCATCATACTGACAAAGAATATAAAGCTAACGTAACAGTTTACATCAACTCGTAAACAGTTAACAAAAATTCATCATAACCTCGTCTAAATATCATTAATCCCAAGCGAATAATTGCAAACATAACAAAGTTTAACCAAACATAACAAAAAAATAAAAAAATTTTGTATAAACATAACATAAATAAGTTCTTTGAGTTAAAATATCACTAAACGTAATAATTTACTGACTTTTAAAGCAGTAAATCATAAAGCAGTAAAATCAAACCCCTCCATCCGTGCAGTCCCCTACCCGTCCCACCACTTGTGATCATTGAGCTATTGATTCAAGTCATTATTTCAAGTATCATTTTGGACAAACAAAACATTATGATTGTTTCTTTATATACTAACCTACGATATATGCTTAACCAACAAAGGTTCAGCACAATAAACGCTAACAAATCATACCGACTAGGCAATATATGTACAAATGCAAACCTAACATACCTCGCGTATGAATAATCAGCTAACATCCTGAAAATTCCCTACTTATCAAAGGTAAAGTAGCTAACAGGTCATACAATACTCGATATGTTCCCACTTTTCGAGCATATTAGCAACAGGTAAAGCCGTATTATCTAACAAAATCCTTAACAAAGTGACCAATCTATCAAAGATGCACCATCTTGAACTATGAATTGACACTATCTTCATCAAAGTGTCACTCGTTTCGAGTATAACATCATTTGACCTATGAATAAACGTAGACATTAGCAAAAGTCTAGGGCAAACCTAACATTATTCAACAAAAAACTTAACCTTAGGCCACGTTTCTAACACATCATCGTCAGTTAACACAGTAATATCTTACAAAAACTCATCATTTCTCTAACAAATCAGTGTTATTTCCACATTGTCATAGTAATATTTAACATAACGTACCTAACTTACGAATAAACAGTTTTCATTAACCAAGAGTATCTAAAGCAACACATTACCTTCCGAGAGAAAACCCAGGGGGATGCGCCCCTTGAAAAGGTGTGAATCCTGCGAGGGGGGATCACCCCGAAGGGGTGTAAGCGGGCTTTGGGCCTCAGCCCGAAGGGTTTGAGGCCTTGCCCCTCCTCGGAGGGGGTAAGCCGCTTACACCCCTTCGGGCGTGATTCCCCCCTCGCAGGATTCACACCCTTTCATGGGGCCGCATCCCCCTGGGTTTTCTCTCGGAACTCAGGTAATGTGTTTGTTTTAGATAACTCTTGGTTTAATGAAAACTGTTTGATTCGTAAGTTATTACGTTATGTTAAATCATTACGTATGCAATGTGGAAAATAACACTCGATTTGCTAGAGAAATGCAGAGTTTTTGTAAGATATTACTGTGTTAACGACGATGATGTGTTAGTAAACGTGCAGCCTAGAGTTAAGTTTTTGTTGAATACATGTTCAGGTTATATGCCCTAGACTTCTTGCTAATGTCTACGTTTATTCATAGATCAAATGCTGTTATACTCGGAAACGAGTGACACTTTGATGAAGATAATGTCAATTCATAGTTCAAGGATGGTGGCATCTTTGATAGATGGTCACTTTGTTAAAGGGATTTTGTTTAGATAATACGGCTTTACCTGTTGGTAATATGCTCGAAAAGTTGGAAACATATCGAGCATTGTATGACCTGTTAGCTACTTTACCTTGATCAGTAGGAAATTTTCAGGAAGTTAGCTGATTATTCATACGCGAGTATGTTAGGTTTGCATTTGTCACATTATATTCCTAGTTTCGACCGGTATATGAATTTTGTTAGGCTTTATTGAGTGCTAAACTTTGTTGGGTTAAGCATTATATTCGTTAGGTTAGTATATAAAGAACATATTTTTATGTTATGTTTGTCCAAAATGATACTTGAAATATGACTTGAACATCGAATAGCTCAATGATCACAAGCGGGTGGGACGGGTAGGGGACTGCACGGATGGAGGGGTTTATACTGATTTACTGATTTACGTGCTTTAAAATCAGTAAATTATTACGTTTTACTGTGATATTTTATAAAAAGAACTTATTTTTTATGTTATGTTAGGATAAAATTTGTTATTTTTTGTTATGTTTGGTTTAAAAAAAACTTTGTTATGTTTGCAATTATTCGCTGGGGATTATGATATTTAGACGAGGTTATGATGAATTTTTGTTAAATGTTACGAAGTGTAAAACATCTGTTACGTCAGCATTATATTCTTTGTCAGTATGATGATTAGACAGGTTTATGTTAAACTTTTGTTAAATATTACGATGTTAATGTAAAATTAGCAATGATATTGTAGAGATATGCTTGAAAAAGTGTGCCTAGGTTACGTTTGCACGATGTGTTAGGTACTTTATTGCTGTTAGTGCAGAAGTTTTGTTAATGTTAGTGGTTTATTCGCACGTAAGGGGTGTTAGGTTTCTCGTTTGTACATTCATCATTCTTAGTTCAGGTTATTTTATGTTAGCTTTATTAAAGTGTGGAACTTTTGTTAACGTTAGCATACTTTCGCTGCTCTGTTTGATAATTAAACAAGGTTATAATAAATTCTTGTTAAATATTACTGTGTCAATGTAAAATTAACGTTAAAATATGTTAGAGATATGTTTGGTAAAAGTATGAATAGGTTACGTTTTGTATGCAATGTCAGTTACTTTACAGCGTGTTAAGTGTTGGAACTTTGTTATGGTAACAGTTTATCGTGCTTAAGTTGTGTTAGATTCGGTACGTTGATTGCATTATTTTCTTTAGTTCTGGTAATCTATGTTAGGCTCTTATTAATGTTGAAAACAAGTACGGTTAGCATATTATTCGTGGTAGTATCTAAAGACTTATTCTTCTGTACCTATGTTATTGTTGTTGTTGTTGTAGTTGTCGAACGAGAATATATACCTTTTTGACCTGATATGGTTCATCTCGTACGTCGTTATTCTTGTTTACTTTTCTCTCTGATTTGGTTGAAAGAAAGAAATCTCATGTACTTTAAGGGATGTTTATATACATTTTCTTCAGTAGGATAGCTTTCTCAGTGTTGATACGATTGACATCTCCCCGCACTCTCACGCTTAGTTGTTGATATTCTTCAACGAGGAGTTTCGTTGATTCCCAACGAGTGTCATTTAGATTAAATCGGTAAACCGCAATTGCTGCGACTGTACATGCTAGTAATCTGCCAGAGGGTCAAACTATAATAAGTATTGCATCACTTTATGCAGATGGTTAAAAGCCTAAAATCATTTTTCATGTTTAGATTTGGTATTTTGAAAGGAGGCGGTGTCTAAAAAGAGATAAGCCTAAAAAACTTTACTTTATTCGTCTTTACTCGTTAGGTATTATGAGGGTTAGGTATGGTTATGACACATTTTTTTTGATAAATGTTACTGTGTCATTGTAAGATTAACGTTAATATGTTAGAGATATGTTTTGAAAAGGTATAAATAGTAGTTCTTTGTATGTAAAGTTGTTCACTTTTACGCTGTTTTAAGTGCTGAAACTTTGAATGTTAAAACAGTTATTTGTGTGGTAAGTTGGTACGGGTTGTCGTTGTACATATTTTCTAGTTCATATGCATGCTTATGTTACGCTTCTATTAAGTGTGAAAACATTGTTATGTTAGGATATATTCGCTGGTTACTGTATGATAATCCGACAAGGTTATGATACATTTTTTGCTAAATATTAGTGTGTTTAGTGTAAAATTAACATCGTTATGTTAGAGATATGCTTGAAAAAAAGTAAGATTGGTTACGTCTTGTGCATACCATGTTACGTTACCTTCTGGTGTTAAGCTGTGGAATCTTGTTAATGTTAACAGTTTCTTCGTGTGTTTAGGTCGTGATAGGTTTGTCTTTGTACATTATTTTTCTTAGCTTCATGTTACATCTGTTAGCTTTACTTGATGTGAAACCTCTATTTGGTTAGAGTACTATTCCGTTGCATCAGGATGATTATTAAACCACTGTTGTGACTAAATTTAGTTTAATTATTACCATGTAGTGTTAAATACATCGTTCATGTAGAGATATGTTTAGACAAAGTGTGAATAAGTACCGTTTCTGTTGTCTATGTTAGATTACTTTTACTTGATGTTAAGTGGAACTTTGCTTAATGTTTAACAGTTTATATCGTGTTTTAGGTGTTGATACGGTTTTGTCTTTGACATTTTTTCAATAGTTCATGTTACGCCATGTTAGCTTTATTGATGTGAAACCCTCTTGTTAACTCAGCATATATTTTTTGATCTTTTATAAAGAACTTGATTATGTTATGTTTATCCAAAATGACACTTGAAATGTGACTTGAATTATCAATAGATCAATAAATCACAGATGGTCAGGAGGGAGGTGATAGTGTTTGATTTAGTGATTTACGCTTTAGGGTATGTTAAAACCGTTACAATTTAGTAAAATTTGACTTACATCACACTAGATCAATAGAATCAAATAGATCAACTAGATCAAGATAGATCATGATTGGACAGTGAGGTAGGCTTGGGTGGCTTGATTTACTGACTTTATGACTTTGGGTATGTAAAACATGACACTTTTAGTAAAAAATTTGACCTTAATCACGATAGATCAATAGACATAGATCAAATAGTCCAAAATCAGATCAATAGTCAAAGATCACAGATGGTCAGAGGAGGTTGATAAGTGGTTTGATTACGTGATTTACTGCTTAGGGTATGTTAAAACGTATACAATTTTTAGCTAAAAATTTGACTTCAAATCAATAGATCAATAGATAATAGATCAATAGATCAATCAGCAATTTCAGATTGACCAGCGAGGGTAGCGTTGGCTTGGGCTTGATTTACTGACGTTTACTGATTAGGGTTATGTAAAACATGGACAATTCTTAGTAAAAAAATTTTGACCTTAATCAATAGATCAATAGATCAATAGATCAATAGATCAATAGATCAATAGATCCACAACTGGTCAGGAGGGTTGGATGGTGGTTTGATTTACTGATTTTACTGATTTAGGGTATGTAAAACATGACAATTTTAGTAAAAAATTTGACCTTAATCAATAGATCAATAGATCAATAGGAATCAATAGATCATAGATCAATAAGATCACCAAACTGGTCAGGAGGTATGTGGGTGCTTGATTTACTCGATTACTGCTTTAGGACTACTGTAAAACGCTAAATTGAAAGTTATACAAACATAAAAAGAATAAGGAAATTTTTATTTATTTATTTATTTACTTTATTTATTTATTTCTTCTATTTTCTTGATGGTTCTGACAACCACTCATTTTCGAAAATCTAACAGGCTTCAATACATATTATAAAGGACACCCAATACTGTATCATTACACCAAATCATTTAATAACCTCGGACCGCAACCGGAGCCGAAGCAACCGGTGCAGCTGTCAACTCTTACTCCTCTGAGTCAGACTCCTTCTTCTTTCATTCTTTCCTTCTTTTATTCATCTTTCATCCTTCTTTCTTCCTCCTTCGACCTCTGTTTTCCCACTCTGTGCTCTTTTTTTTCAGTCGGGACCCCCTTAATGGGGGGTCCTAGACACCCTACACCGACTTATAACCATCATATTCGAACTCTGCTACGACCTCCAATAAACCCTTATAAAAGACACCAACATTGTTGTTATACGGACTGATTTCATTAGACTCGGCACGCAGTGGCTCCAGCACGGTGCCGGAGCCACTTCCTTCAGACTTCCCATATCAAGTCTTCTCTAGAAACTCAAACTCTGAACCTCTCACCAAATTTCAGCAATTACTGAACACTTCGATTTTTTAAGGGGGGGTGGGGCCCCCTTCGGGGGACCCACGGGGACGTAACCTCGATCTACGTCCGAGAGTTACCTCCCCATCTAACCACCTCTCCAAATTTTTAACCCATAACGATAAACCCAACCCACGTAGATATATGTTTGGACTCAGAACGGATGCGAAGAAGAAACCACGGTGGAAATAATAACAAAAAATAATAATAATAATAATAAATCAAATAATAATCAAATAATAATAATAATAATAATATAATAATAAATCAATCAATAATATAACTAATACAAGACAGACAACACTAAAAACCGATGTTGAACCTTACGCAACCGTGAACGGAGCCGGAGCCGGACCGGAGCCGGAGCCGGGGAGTCAGAGTCAGAGTCGGAGCCGGAGTCGGAGCCACAGTCGGCTCGAAATTGAGATCACTCCGTGATCTCAATTTCTTCGAACTAATAATAATAATAATCAATGATGTATGTGTATGTGTATTGCGCACGCGCGCGTAATTAAAAAAATAATACAAACAAACACAGACAAACCTTCGGTTTGCTCTGTTTGTCGGATTGACTAGCCCTTCGGCTATCAATCCTCCCCAAGGCCCTAATATTATCTCATATTTCATTTATATAGAAAAAGTGGTTTCTCGCAGTGGTTGTTCCCAATACTACTATACTAATATTATATATATATATATTTATACTATATATATATTATATAATATATATTATATTATATTATATATATATATATATATATATATATTTTAACTTGTTTATATATATATATATATATTATTTATATACATATATTATATTATATATTATATATATATATATTACTATATATATATATATTATTTTTATGCATTTTTGGCCTATTATCGGGCCTCAATCATCATTATTCTTTATTTTAGGGGGCTCCCCAAAAATAATAGGCAGATTTGTAAGGTGCTGTTGCCTTCCCCATCATTGTAACTATTTTTTTCGGTTTTTCCCGCCCCAGTTTTTATATTTTTAGTGTTAACCCCCCTTCTAATTTTAAGTAATTTTAGGTTATATTTTATAGCTAGTATAGGCAGATTCTGCGGATGTTCCCCTGCCGAGCCGATTTATAATATTTTTCCACTAATTTTTTTGTACAATTTTTTATAAAATATGTCACCTGCTAGAACGGTGAAATTACTCAAAATATCATCGAAACCTCGACTCCGGAACGGACTCAACACAATGCCTACAATGGTAATTTTATTGAAAAAGACTTGGAGATCACTTTTGCTCTTTTGGAACTCCAGTTGGAGTCCACTAATGAAACAGATCGCTTTAAAGCGCTTTTAAATATCTTACCAGTAAAAGTATTGCAACGATTGCGTGATATCTTACCGCAATTGCATTCAAACAATCAACCATATTCATTTCTAATAAAAGAACTTATAAATAGGCTAGGAGTAACGATAGAGAAGGATTAGGGATGCTTTTACAAAATGAAGAGCCTGGACGATCCGGTACTCCCTTCAATTTTGTTGTACGACTTATGTTGGGTCTCTTTGCATGACCTCCACGTGGTCCACCGTATTCAAGGTTTCCGCCAATTGTTCTTTTAAAAACAAAAATTGCCTACTGAATTGCAATTTCAACTTGCTAGCGTGACCCCAACATTTCTCTGCATAAGCTTGCAACTCATGCAGATCGTATCGTAAAGGCTAAACATTTAATGGCTCCGACTCCACCACCTAACGCCTCATTTATCTCCCCTTGTCGCTAGGTCAGGGTCAGCAACCCCTCGTTATTCCGCAAGCGCAAGGACACGTGAATGTAATCAGTACTTCTCCGTCTCATGTTGCCGCTCTTGAAGCGCGTATTAATACTCTTGAAAATACCATTTACGATTTGGTGACAAGGATTCGAACCATTGAATCACATCCTCCTCCACTTCAATCTTATCCTCCCCCTTCTTACTCTCACTATGCTTCACCTCCTCCTCAACCTTTTCCTCTTCATTCTCCTCCTTTCTATCCTCATTACCCTCGCTCTCCTAACCAGCGCCGCCGTTCCTTTCACCGCTCTCCTACTCCGCATCGTCAACTTGTTGCTCAATCTTATCACCCTCCTGGTCAAGCAGCTTCTCAGCCCCTTTCCACTCTTACCCACGACCAACAGGGTATTTGTTTGAACCACCAGAAGTGGGGCGCCCAGACTAGGAACTGTTTAAAACCCTGTACTTTTCCGTTAAACTCTCCTGCCATGTCTTGAAGTAGCAAGACATGGTGTCTTTTAGCGCTGTATCTTCTTATGGTGATTACCCTTTTCCAGAATTTTCGCTTTTCTTCAACTATACCTCTTCTTTCCTCTTTCACTTCGTTCATTCCTTTTCCCCTTCGGCTCCGTCTTTCCCCTCCCTTTTGCTCCAGCTCACCATCCATCAACTCCGGTTGTTACTTCGTCTACAGTTCCGACTGCTGCTCCAATTTCGGCTCTGGCCGCCACTTCACTTTCGGCTCCGCTCGCCGACCTTCCTTTTTAGCAATTAGGTCATTTACGTTTTATTGTCGTCGATATTTTACAGCTTGGACCAAAGGTCGAGAGCATGTCCGTTATTGGGATCACCCTTCCGAGTTTCTGAACCCACGTTTTCAATTGACATAACCTCTCCTTTTGCGTTCATTCTCCCCGTTCGTCCACGCCTCCTACTTCCTACCCTACTCTTTATGGACTCCGTCCTCCTAGAGGGGGGGTAATTGTAGTCTCCTCATTTTATCTTTTATTCAATAACTCTCTCTCTCTCTCTCTCTCTCTCTCTCTCTCTCTCTCTCTCTCTCTCTCTCTCTCTCTCTCTCTCTCTCTCTCTCTCTCTCTCTCTCTCTCTCTCTCTCTCTCTCTCAGCTTGTCTCCCTCCTCCTCATTGTCGTCGCCATTTTGAATGATACAATGTTATTTTAACGCTCGTGATTTTTATACTAAAAGGGTTTTATTTGTGATTCTTCCAGTGCTCAATTGTTCGCCAACTAATCCTATGTTTGTTAATATTCAGCGAGTGTGTTTTAAAACAATATTGACATGTCCTCAGATTTTCTTACTCATTTGTAAAAGTCTTGGTACGATCATTTAACAATATTTTCTTAGTGTTAGCCATTTTACATTTATACGTGTTAAAATATTTTATTTAGATATAAGGGAAAAGTGATTATATTATATAGTATTTTAGTCAATTTATTTCATTTACAAATGCATGCTAAAATTTACAAGTTATTTCAAGTGCTTACTTATTTTACGTAATTTGAATTTATGAATTAATTTATTGCAAATATAAATGGTCACCCTTAAATTCCCCCGTCAAAGAAAACACATTTATGGGAAACATTTTATTTCCTAATTAAATATACATGTTATGCATGCTGATAATTGAAATTCATGTATTCACGTATTGCTATGAATAATTCATGGTTATTTTAGGTTATGTTATGTTTTATTATTTTATGTTTATTTGTTTAAAATATAGGTTTGCTGCTATAAACAGTTCCAATTTTCTCACCTCCACGGACCGATCTCTGTCATACCTAAACCTACAAATAATATATATATATTATATATATAATAATATATATATATATATATATATATATATAATATAATATATACACACACATAATATATTATATATATATATATATATATAATATAATATATATATATATATTATATATATATAATAATATATTTATATAATATATATATATATATATATATATATATATTTACTCATATATAGTATATAACACATATATATATACTATAATATATATATATATATATATATAATATATATATATATATAATATAATATATATATATATAATATATGAGGATAATTAGTTTAGGAATAATAGCGGAAGTGAACAGTTGTGTTATTCTCTTGGTTATTCAATGTGTAATGGATGGGGTTATGAAAGAATTTCAGGTGGGGAGGCAGGAAATGGTGTTAAGAATGATGGAGAATGGAGGAGGAGTGGAGGGTTGCCCTACCTATGTATATGCGGATGAATTTGGTCGGTGAGCGAATCTCGACAAGAGAGAAATTGAGAAGATGTTAAGAGACTGGCAGGATGTAAAAGAGGCGTTTGAAAGTAAACGTAGATAAGAGTAAGCTTATGTTGTGAGTGAGGACAGTCCTCAGTGTGAAGTTATGTTAGAAATACCAGCTGGAGCAAGTGTCAGTTTAAATATTTAGC
>JABUQX010007132.1:7500-17517 GCA_015478945.1 Trachelipus rathkii | reverse complement strand
GATTCTTGAGACACTTAACAACATTAATCTCAGTTCTAACTTTTCTGCTCTTTGAACTTGCATTTCAAATGACAACACATATATTATTTTTCACATGTATCTGTATGAGTATAACTATATTAGTTAAATATACTCATTTATATATATACAATTTTAAGATTTAACATAAATATAATTTCAAAATGTTGATAAATTATTTATAGGAAAATCGTATACTTGTAATGTAGTTTTCTAAGTATAATATTTTGTACATGTGAATATATATTAATATTTGAAACATAGAATTAAATTCCGAAGCTTAAAATTTTTTTTAGCAATAAAACTATTTTAAGATTTTTCAAAAACCCTTGCAAAATTTGGTAACCATTTTACAACTTTTGAATTGAAATTTATGATTTCATTAATAGTTTTTGAAACGTAAGTAAAACATGTTTAAGATAAACAATTTAAATTAATAATAAAGTCCTGTCTGTCTGTTAGTGTTTTTTGAAATTGCATTTTCAATGAAACACCTATTTTTTTCAAATTGCTGAAAATACCGTTTAAAAACTATTCAAAATTATTATTTATAGATTAAACTATACATATAATTTCATAACGTTTTAAATACCGTGTTGATTATCTATTAAGTATAGTTTTGAAAATTATTTAATTAGTGAAATTATTTTTAAAAATAATATAAAAAGAAGAAGGTGCTTGGGAGGTAAATTTTCTTTATTTAAACAGTAACGCTCAATGCTCTAATATGAATTAATATTATTATATGGTATATAATAAAATATTGAAATTTAATTAAATTAATGAGTCAAGTGTAAGGCAGATCAATTTAAGACCAGCAAACGTGCTCTTAAATAAGAAAGCGGCCACATTCTCTCGGTGTCTCAGTGAATATATTCATATTGCAAACATAGTCAGGTGTTGCGGTTGACAAAATAACATTTATTTTTTTTTCTCAATGTATATACCATTAATATACGTATTAATAAAAAACTCAATTATTAGATAATCTAGTGGTAGCATAATATAATGTTCCAAATGTTGTAAATTACATTTAAGGAAATGTATAACTCATGTGTTAAGATTACTAAAGTTCGTAATTTATTAATAAAATAAAGTAAATAAAAATACTAAATCGTTAAAGTAAATAATGATAAAAATATTTATTTTTAATTAGATATAATAATATTATATGTACAATATATATTAGAAATTTTGGTTAATATTTGAAAATACATAAATATATATATGAAATTTTAATTAATTAAACGTATTAAATTATAGATACACATAAAAAATAATTATTATCCTTTTCTGCTTTTTGAATAAATTGAATTTTCTTTTAATGACCATTCTTTTTATTATCTATAATATGATTGTAATTTGATTAGGCATTATAAAACTCATTTTTAAAGAAATATCAAATACAAATAATTTCAAATGTGATAATTTAGGAAAAATCGTACTTTTATAAGTTATCTTAAATTCCTGGTTAATGTGAAATTTAAGTATAAAAAAGCGTAATTATTTGAACTTGAATTATTTTTAAATATTAAAACTATTGTAATTTCACAATAGGTAGAAGAAATATTTGTAAAATATAATGCAAAGAAAAATATCCTTAAATAAGCGATAGTATTAATTTTAAGTACTAAATTAAATCAGCCCACTTATATCAATACATTTCTCTAGTTATTCTGCTTTTGATAGTGTAAGTCATGTTTCAATAAAAAATCTTTTAATATTAGCATATATTTAATATAATGCGAAAATATTAAAAATTCGAACTCAAAATTGCTACACATTAAATGTATTTAATTCAAATATATTTTTTCATGGGTGGTAGGGATTAATCTTAAGTGGAAATAATCAGTTACTTTTTCTAATTTAGTTTTGTAGTTCTAATATAATTTTTATAAATTTGATTCAGTAAACTTAGAATCTATAACTGAATAAGTAAAACCTAGAAAGTTAAAAAGATATTTTTTACTAATACACGGATTGTTTCAAACAAGACCTAGATAGAAATACTTTGTGTATATATAAAACAATATTAGAAATTTCATAATAAAAAACGTCAATTTAAAAGCCTAAAATATTATTAAATTCATATTTTGCTATTTATTGGATCTATGCATTTCATAAACAATTAATTCGTTATTCAAAATATAGCTGATAATCACGTTAAAAAGTTACAATTTTTATGGGTCGACCACAACATATTTTTTGTTGATAATATTTTAGGAAAATAATTACATATTTGATAGAGTTTTATTTTTGTGAAAATTTTAAGAAAGCGTAATTTTAGATATAAGATAAATTGTTTTTATTAACACAGGGTTCACGAGCATATCGAACATATTTCGGGTATAATAAAACATTATTATCGAGAATTTATATTAAATAACGAGTACTCAAATTTATAAGGACTCACCTAAAATACAATTTGAATTAAATATTCTTTTCTGCTTTTATTGAAATATTGCATTTCATAGATGAAACATACATTATTTGATGTTGATTTACAAAGTCTATTAGGAAATAGCTGTTTATAAATATAAACTTCAAATGTATTATATAACATTATCTAACTATATATATTATAACAAATAATTCATTTCAAAGATAAAGTAGTAATAAGAATATTTATTTAAAAGATAAATAAATCTATAGTTTATCTCTTCTCTTAAGAAGTATATATATCTTAATTATAATAATTTTAGTATACTCATATAGTAAGTTGTAAAATTAGATTTAAAAGTTAAAGCAAAAGAAGCGATTAAATTTTAAATCTAGTAATATTTAGTAAAGAGATATTTTATAATATAAAATTTGACGTCAGAATTTTTTTCTTTAATTGTCTACAACTGTTTGTATGGTACGCAGAGAAAGGCAGAATCCTACAGTCAACACAAAATTATATAGGTTTTTTGGCATCAGTGCCGAAAATTCTCCTATACAGCATGGGTTATATTTCTAACTATTACTTTTATTATTTTTTTTTTTTTTTTTTTTGAAGTATTTTTTTTTTTTTTAACTAAGGGGAAATAAAGAACCCTAGGGTAAAGAGAGATGGCAGTGTATCGGTGGTGCTCTCGGCTTCATTATCCGGTGGAAGCGACGGGGGACTAAATCTACCCACGTCAGTTGGAGAATTTCATATCAAAAATGTAAATTTAGAGACACGTCCGGGGATGGTCTCCGGAACGCTCAGAACAGCCTAATATTTGGTTCTTTGCGGTGTCGCGGGGGATTATTCTCTTTCCTGCATAGCCTATATGCATTCCGGGGTAATGAAACATCCCCACCCCTTGGGTCCCCGGTCGGCACTTGAGGGCCCGCCTAAAAAAAAAAACGTTAAAATTTTCGGGCAAAAATAAAAAGAAAAACGAAAATTATTTGAATATATCGTGCATTATAGTATATGAATAAGGCAGAGGGGGCTCGAGCCGAGCGGGGACAGAGGTGGGTCAGACAGTTTCATACCCCGGATTGTGCAAGACTGGTCGGTAGGGAACCAGCCGCGACGCACACCGAAGCAAAGTACCAAAAGATGTCATGGGGGATTCCGGAAGACAATCCCGGCGGAAGGGGGGCGGGATTAGTTCCCTCTATATTCCCTCTGTTCGTCCATTTTCTCGGGAGGTTTCCGAAGCATTGACCTCATGAACAACATCAATTTCGAAATTAATGGCTCATGATTTATCTCGCGGTTTACCCTAGGGTATGCCGTTATGAGAACAAAGAAAATATCTAAGGACAACATAAAAAAAAGTTTAACATCCATCCTAGAATTTTCGGCTGATGGTTCCACATATATAATTGTTTTTAGCTGTATGGACCATGCGTTGCTCTCTTAGCTAACATACTGTGAGCATCTAAAAAATCTGACCTCTATTATTAATTTTTTAAGGACCAACTTAATAATAAATTTAAAAAATTCCGTTTTTTTCTGGCTCTTATTTAAATTGGCGATTAACTCAGGTCATATTATCCAATACTGAATACAATAATATATACTATAATATGATATCTTGAGACTAGGGCTGTACTTATTAACTTTTTCCCCACAAATGCTATTACACCATTAATGATGAATTAATTAGTATACCTATGGTAGCGTTATATAATTGTTATATATATATAATATATCAATTTATTTATTAAGATTTAAAACTAAATATAAATTACTAATTACGTTATAAATCAAATATGTTGAAGTTATTTAGTGAAAAACTTAATAGGAATGTAAATAAAATGAATGTGGAAAAATAAAAGTCAAATTTAAATTTAGAGTCTATGATTAAATTGCCTTACAAAAAAAAAAATAATTGTATGGTATTGTTTAGTCTATTTTATTTCGAACAGGCAAATCATATTCAAGTAAATATTTATTAATGTTTTGTAATTATTTTTTTTTTGGCTGATTATACAATTAAGATTTAACTAATAAGTTTATTAACCCATAGTTGTTGTAATAACTCCTTTAAACTCACTAAACTAACTTATAAACCACAGGATAAGTTAATTTTGTTATTTATGAGGGGCCGTATAGGTGATTTTTCTTCTTCTATATCGGAATCCAGGATTTATTACATAAAAAATCAATACATATAGTAATATTATATGTTTAGTAGGATATATATTCATTGATAATGATGAATTCCTTAAAATTATAATGAGTATTATTACGTTCATATACTAAGTTAACACATAAATTTTTTGTAATCATCGAAATCTTATAAACGATACCTATACGCGACTTTTCTGTTAAATATATTACTATGAACTAATTTTAATTTTGTAGAATAATGGAAAATATTACAACTTTTTGAGCACTGCTAATATTATTGGGTGATAAATTTTAATGGCGAAATAGGCTCTTCAGGATCTATATATATGTATCTAAGGCGGTGGACGTATATAGTAGTAGATTAGTTCCTCATTTAGCTTGCTTTTTTATTACCCTACATATGATATGGCTATTTGAAATATGACAAATTAAGATTTTATAATTGCCAAGTATTTATTATAATGATTCGATAAAATTATTAAATTACTGAAATATATAATATTAAGAGTACTATTATGATTCGCATTATTCGGGTTAGCAGTTTGAAATGTTGATAATACATTTAGGAAAAAGTAGCACTTTTATTGAGATTCAAATTCTAAGTGTAAGTGAAAATATGGTTTTACAGTAGATAATTTATAGCGGATACTAGTTTACGATCCTAATACATGGGTTGAGGTTTGGAGGAAATAGCGGTGAAGTTCGTTGTGGGGAATCAAAAAGATTGTTGGTAGTAAGTAATACCATCGTCAGAAGCTTTTTAGAAGCTGTCAGGATGATAGAAAGATTAAAAGTTAAAAATTACAAGTGAATATTGCAATTAAGAGTGGAACAGTTTCATAAAAACAGTATCTTAATGCGTTCAATGTTCAGGCGACGATTTGAGAAATAAAAGAATAGCACTAAATTCGGCACATTAAATATTAAAAAATATGAAAGGATTTTTATTAAACACAGTAAAAAACTTAAATGACATTGTTACCAAGCTGTATACCTGTACAAAAAATAGAAGAATTCTGGCGACACATCGAAAAATAGGAAAATTAAGAGCTAAAAAAGGATACATGAGTAAATAGCATGCACTTTCGGTAATAGATTTGAATTCTGAGTATGCAGATCGCGGAAATAACAGCGTGTACTTGATTATTGTATAGAGGTGGAATATGGGAGTACGTAGTGAGAAGATTTTCTGGTGTTGTTAAGTTTTTCATAATATTTTGGAAGGATTATGGCGTGTTAGGTTGTGTAAATTTAGAGTTGTGAACGCACTCACAAAAATTAATTCTTGTATATATTTTTTTCATTGTTTATTTTCTTTATTCGATCTAGGCCAAAAAGAAGGCGAAAAAATGTGGGAACTAAATGAATTGCATCGTTTAATACATAATAATTATTAAATTTAAAAGAGTGATTTAAAAGCTTTTAATAGTGCAGCGTAAAATTTTATATTATGAAATTGTAAAATTTCAGTTTGAAATTACGAAATTAAATTATTGTTATATATTATTTTTTCGTTTGTTAAGTCGTTTACTTTTTTTTTATTCACACGAGGCATTAAGCACAGCTGGGAAAAAATGGTGGCGGAGCAACAAAATATCTCGGCGAGAACTTCTAGATTTTATTTATAGCTGACAATTGCGGAGTTCAGGTCTGCCACAGATAATATGTAGATGTATGTGGAGAGTGGGAAGTGCTTGTTCTGAATGCGACCGGCGCGCTATAGACAAATAAAGTCTGAGAAGAAGAACTTAATAGCAAGGATTAAGAATTATAACCGTCGACAGTATAGCAGAGAAATTTTTTTTCTTATCTATAATGAAATAAACAGAGTCCATTATTTTGATATTTAAAAATAAATTCTGATGTTAAAATTAAAAAAATTGTTAGTGTAGTGAGTTTAAATATCTTGATTGTTGCAAGTACTCAATAGTAGGGGCGGTCATTGGCAAATTTCTAACGAACACACTTGTTCTCGCATCGGTGTCAGCGTACAGTTTTAAAGCGTGAGTTAATTTTAACGAACGAGAGGTAGAAAATCCAATAACGAAAAAGCACAAAAAAAATTTAGCTTATACCCTACGCCTAAGATTCGCGTTTCTACTGTGTTCAATTGTTGTCGAGTAAAACCATAGGTAAATAAATTTTTAATTTTTTAAGCGAAACCGGTGTGCCGGAAGCGTGTGGTAGCCAGCACGCGAGGTCTGCCATGCAATGGGGGCAACGTGTTTTCTGCGCCACCCCTACGGTATTGTCGTTAATAAAAAAACGTTTGATTAGCGTAACATTTCCTCTAAAAACTTTATTGTAAAAACATTTCAAATATAACTGAAATAAATTAGCCTACGGCTTACTTTTTAAAAAAGCCCTAGGTGTGTGAAGGCTCAAAACCATCTGCAATTTTCTTTTTTCTTTTATTAATTTAATCCAAAAGTTAATTTTAAATTCACGATTTTATAGAGAAAAGTTTGTCTTTTTCTGTTTCATAAATTTGTTTCACTTCCCTTTTATTTTCAGGCTTACATTGGAAAAATACCTCGCCGCTTAATTTTGTTCGTATAAAATTTGCATGATCCCTATAGTACGGCACTTTAAGCATGGAGTAATAAAAATAGTAGAGAAATATATAGTAAAATAAAGAATTATTTCATAGTGTGCAAAGAAAAGAATTGTAGGGCAAGTGATGATTTTAGAAAATAAAAATTGATGATTAACATGGAATAAAAACAATTTCCAGTCACGTGACCAGGATATCTATTAGGCAGAGGTTCTTAGTCTCTTTTAGCGCGATCCAAAGCCAAGAAGAAGATCAACTTCGCGATCCATGGATCTATTTTTGAAATAAAAAATGACAATGTTATTTATAAGTGTAGATAATATTCAAAAATTACACATTGTGTAACGAAATACAATTTCGTATTTGTACATAAACACAAACAAGGTTTAAAATTTAAAGTTAAAAAATAACGTGTTTTTTTTTCCTAAAAAATTAATGCGACCTACCTCAGAGTCCCCAGTGACTCAAGTTTGAGTTGCGACAAACCTTAGACTCTTTTAAGGTTTATATATATATATATATAACTATATATATAGTATATATATATATATATATATATATATCATATATATATATATACTACATACTAGTATATATATATAAATATACTATATATATATATATATATATATATATATAGTCTATATATATATATATATAATTTGTATATATCTATATATATATATATTATATATATATATATATATATTTATATATATATTAAAAAAAAATACTAAAATTATGTATACTATAATAAATATAAATAAATATACCTATAAGAAAGAAAAAAGTAATACAATTTATACTGTATTCAAATATATATAGATATATACTACTTATATATATATATTATACTATATATATATATATATTATAGCTATAATATATATATATATATAAATAATATATATATATATCTCGCTACGGATCTTTATCTGTTATATATATATTCCATAATATAACTATAGGTATTATATAATATATATATATATATATATAATATATATTATTATATTAATATATATAATAGTATATATATATATCCATTTATTTAAGTCAATTTACAGGATCCACCACAGTCTCACAGAGAAGCGGCCGCACTGGGTTGAATATCAACACCATGGGTTGTCATGGCAAACTACATATTTTGAATGTCAAAGAAAATATACTATATATATATACTATATATATATATATATATATATGTATATATATATATTATATATATATATATATAATATATATATATATAATATATATATATATATATATATATATAATATACTAATAGTATATATATATATAATATTTATATATATATATATATTACTAGAACTTAAATTTTCAGATTTTTAAAGGACATCAGAGATTGAGAAAAATGGCGGTGAATGTCGTAGTGAGCAATAAAAGATTGTGGTCATAAGTTAATCGTCAAAAGCTCTTTAGAAGCTGTCAAAGATGATAAATAAAAGTTAAAATTCATAATTGGACAAAATGTAAATTTTTAAAAACACTAATCTCCCACCAATTTAATTGGAAAAGTGGAAAGAATTACGCGAAGACACACATTAAACTTAAAAAATAAAAAATACTTTATTTATTAAAAAAAAAAAAATTAAGGTTATTCATTTCATAATCTAAAATTTGTTGTAACGAAATGGGATTACATGAAATAAATATATAACAGCTAAAAAAAAAATGATCTACACTTAAGTATTATCATTTCAATATAATTTAAGTATTGCCAAACAAAAACTTGATATTAATAAGTTATATATATATATATATATATATGTATATACTTATATATATTATATATATATGTATATATATATATTATATATATACTTATATATATATTATAATAAAATAATATATATATATATACTATATATATATATATATATATATATATATATATATATATATATATATTATAGAGAGAGAGAGAGCAGAAGAGAATATCTTGTTTTATTTTAAAATTGTAAATTTAGTTGTGAGGCTCAAAATTAATATGTATTATATACTTTTTCTCATTGTGTTTATTTTTTTTATTCACCTAGCCAAAAGAGCGGAAAAAAAATGTGGGTGGGACATAAAAATGACGTTTAATATTAATAATATTAATTTAATAGTATATAGATATAAATAATAGCGTAAATTTTATTATAAATTGTAAATTTAGTTGCGAATATCGAAATTAATTATTGTTTATATTTTTTTCTCATTGGTGTTTACTCTTTTTTATTCACCCCGAGCATAAGAGCAAAAAAATGTATGCGAACCAAAAAAGAGCAAGTTATTATAATAATTAATAATATATAGATCAGACGTTGAATGCATGAAACAGGCATGACAATGAAAAACTTATGAGAAAAATATATAGGCCCCAGAAAAACATTTTTTTTATCTCCATAGTGAGTCAATTAAACAAGCCCGCGTATTATATAAAGTAAAAAAATAAATTATTTTCTTAATAACATAGTTTGTAGTGGAGATTTAAATATCTTTTGCAAGTACTATAGTAGGGTCATGCAAATTTTATACGAACACAGTTTTAAAGGTGAGGGAATTTTTACGACGATGAGTAAAAAATCACATATGAAAAAAGGAAAAATTTTTAAAGCTTACCTACGCTAAGATTGCGTTCTTTCATTGTTGTTCGAAAAAACAAAAATTAATTTTAATTTTAGGCACCGGTGTTGCCGGAAGCCCGCGGTAGTCCGCGGGCGGTCATGCATTCACGGCATCATGTATACCACCCTATGGTATTCGTTAATTTAAAAAAAAAAACAATTTGATAGCGTTAACATTAACTCTACAAACTTTACCGTAAATGCATCAAATTTAAACTGAAATTAAATTGCCTAAGTTTACTTTTTTTAAAAGCCTA
>JABUQX010007131.1:30000-32691 GCA_015478945.1 Trachelipus rathkii | reverse complement strand
TTCTAACATTATATCGTCCCTGAACTGAAACACAAGATAAGGTCGTGAAGGATGAATTTGGATTATTACATACGTATAATATATTATCATATATATATATACTATCATATATATATATATATATATATATATATAATATATATATTATATATATTATATAAATATATATAATATATATATATTATATATATATATATATATTATATATATGGACATTCGCGCGTAGGCATCTTTCTCCTACCAAATTGTTTGTGAAAAAAACGGATAAAATTTGGTTTATTTTTTTCCTTTTTTTCCTATGTATATTATCGAACAAAATCTACAAGACCTCATGGTGCCACTTGCGTGTTTTTTTTCTTTTTTAAACAACCAATCTTCCTTCAAATCTATAAATACTAAAAATAAATTACATTAAGTGCGGTTATGATACGTTAAGTAAGGTTATGTGTGTGCACCTTTAGCTTTACGTAGATTTAAACTTTTAATTATTTCTTTAATTAGCTTTCTTCGTATTACAACCGTTTGAAGCGACTGTCAACTTTATCTATATCAGCGGTTCCCAACCTTTTTGAGGCTATTACCCATAATATGCGGGTTTAGGAATATTAGGGCCCAAAAATAACCCCCAGAAAAAGTTTAGGTTTAAAAACCAAATTAGCTATTAGCTACTGCACTTTTTTATTAATTATTAAAAATAAATAATATACTTTTAATTAATTTTAATAATTCAAACAAAGAAAAACACCTGTTTTGTAGCAATTTATTATTAATCTTAAAATCCAAGAAGTAATGTGCAGTTCAATTAGACGGCTTGATATTGTTAGCCTGCTAACAATTTGTTTAATATTTGGTTGCTCGGATTTTTATTGCTGGTGTAATTTCTATTTTTAATGTCAAAAGGCTTGCGTGGCTTTGAAATGCTTATTTAGTGTTGTCGAAAATCCACTTTCACACCTGTAAGTTGTGGCGAATGGGATCAGTATTTTCAAGACTTTTTCTGATGATAATGGATACTCGCCACCAATCTTTCGCCAAAATGTTGCTAGTTGTGTGTTTTCGAAATCTATTTTCAGTATGTTGTCTTCGCGAATTCCAAGAAATTGTGCTTTGGCTTCAATTTCAGTATCTGGAAACATTCCCTCATCCACTAAAAAGGGTCTTAGCACCCAAGCATTTACTTGGCGATTTTCCAAATTGGGGAAATATTTGCTGATAGAATGTACTACTGATGACAAGTGGAGCAGATATTTGATCTGTGAATTAACATCAATGTGTAAACCATAAAAGGTTACGTTTCAGAGTGAAAGTGGTAGCTTATCTAGTCCTTGTCTTCCTAAAATAACTGCTGAGGTTTTGGCGGGTGAGAAGTGGAAGCCATGAGAATTACTCCATTGTAAAATGTTCCTAGTGTCCAGTTGGAATTGTTGTTCAAGAAATGATAGACTAGCACCGGTAATGCTTAATGCTAAGACATCAACAAATAGGAAAATGAAAAGTGTAAGAAAAAATAACGATAAAAAATACTCCTAAGATAAATTATATTTGATTACATCTCAAAGGGAAATATGACAATATGGATATACTTCTTAAAAAATCAATGAAAATAGTGGATAACAAAATTCGGGGGCGGGGCAGAAAAAGTGTACAGCCCAAAGAACCGCAAGGGATTTGTCAAAAAAAGCAAAAACTCTATTACTATAAATCTATCTAAGAGTTAATTATGTTAGTAAGATCCAAAGTATTATAATATAATTAAATTATAAGAATAGTAATTAAGAATAAGAAATTAATAAAAATTATATAAGATAAAGAGAAAATAGATTCTCTTAAAATATCTTAAATAAGTGAGAGGCCGCAAGAGAAAGGTAGGTACATAGAAACCTTCCATAGCTTCATTATATAAAATAAATAAATATTAAGAGACTCGTTCTCGCACAAGTCTAGGTGTCATTTTCCTAAGCTCTCTTGTTTATATATAGATTGCATAATTAGATTAAAAGTATACATAGATTTAGATTTAGCACTTAATTACTTTTAACAAAACTATTCAAAACGTAATTAAAGATGGAATGAACAAGGGGGTGTTAATCAAAAAAATGCTTTAGAACCGGTTTATTTTAAATATTTTTATAACTGGATAAAAGTGCATTTTGTCATCAAGATATCCTATAATTAATACATTATGGTACATTATTTTACTATACTGAGATGGTCTGGATTATAGGTTGAGCTAAACAGCATATTACTCGTTGTAATGTATATATATAGAGTTATATGACAGACACTTTGAAAATTCCTGAGAGAAGTGAGAGGAAATTAGAACTCCTACTACCTAGATGACAGCACAATGGACTTTGGATAACCGCCTGCCTAGCAGACTTGATAGTCTATATGGTGAATTTCTAAAAAGGAAGTGTTGAAAGTATTATTCGAAAAAAGGTAATCTAGTATATTAACAATTGAGGTATTTAATAAATAGTGATAACATGATATAAAAAATTTAAAATTATTATAATATTTCAAAAATCAAAGAAACGTTTGGTCTCATAGCGAAAAATACAATTAATGAGTAAAGGCAATTATATTGAGAAGAAAAGATCCAATAAAGATATTAGTTTGAAATCTCCATACTAGACAGTCTAAGACTTTAACAATCTCTGGCATGAATAGTAATAGATTAAAAAGGGAGAC
>JABUQX010007131.1:0-10000 GCA_015478945.1 Trachelipus rathkii | reverse complement strand
TGTAGATAGTCAATTGGAATGAATTTGTATGCGAGAGGGGTGTAAATAACCTTAAGCGCCAGAAATATATTTACAACCGTGTGGTACAGAAAAAGGTAGCTGTTTAGGACTTGCGGTTAGGCGTAGGGGCAGCTTATTCAGGCCTTGGTCTTTTGTGGCATGAATATATATGTAAGGTTGTTGAGAGATACTGTTTAAGGGTAATTGTTTAGAAAAGGGATGTATATACAATTATTGGAAGGTTCTTTGTTTGATAATAAAGATATAATGCAATTTGGATTTGTTGTGGTGTGCATGATGTCACTAGATATGCAGAGGCTTAAAGAAGAAATTTCCCTACAATAGTGTAATAGTTTTTCTATAAGCTTACGTTAATTCTTCCAAGCTAAGGAAGAAGTAAGAGTAAAGAGTCTTAATGAGATCCGATTTTAGGAATAGATACTCTACATCGGGAAAGATAATATTTTAAAAGTTTCAAAAAGCGAGTCAGTAATGAATGGAATAAGAACGGACACTTGGTATGGGTGGTTTAAGTAAGTAATAGTTCAAGCGTAGGAGAGGAATTGATGGAGCTTTTACGGGGTGAGCTGAAATATTAGATGTGAATTTGCTAAAGATTTAATACTTTTTAAAATGATTATGAGAAACTGGTATGAATATAAATTTAGAGGTGTGATGCATTGTTTTGAAATGATTGAGGTCTGTTGTATAATATTTATTAACTTGTTGGCATCCTCAAGGATTATGTTTACCGTGTTTAAGTATAAATTTAGTTTCGAAATTTCTGTTTAAAAATAAAAGGAAGAAATGGAATGATTGTATAGGATGTATAATGTTTCTCGATTTATTTTAAGTTGACACAACGTCTTTGTGTTTTCATTAATCTGTGCGTTTAACCTGGTAATGTCTCTTTCTGAATTAAACCCTGACTCTTAACATAAAATTTACTTTTTTTGATTGATTTCCAGATCTTCAGAAGTTTCGATGAAGAAAAGTGTTTTTAAAATTTTACCGCCCAGATTGAACAAACCTCGTTTATTTCTAATGTTTAAGTTGGTTGCATGTGATAATATCCAAGGATTTTCAAGTAATTCTTCTAGTTTAACTGTTTTATTTTTTAAATGTTCTTTTATTTATTTTAATTATGCAGGGGTATGTGGAGTGGAATTTGTTTGGATGTTATGAAACTTTGCTATATATCTTGTTTGTAAATAAGGTATATGGGATTTTAAAAATTCATTGTTATGGAAATATAATCCTTGAATTTCCCGGTCTAACGATGCTGGGCATTGCATGTTCAGTCTTATATCTACAAATCCTTCTATAAATGCTATTCTTCCCAGGTTTTGAGTGATAAACCCAGTGAATAGTTTCGATTTTCCCTTATTTACTTGGGTTTTCGTAATTGTATTCCACATTAAAAAAAAAAAACAGTTGGAATCTGAGAGTTTTCATGTTTCTGTAAGGAGAAAAGAAAACAAAGTAGGATGATGTCTTGGGGAATTTCTAATTCTCAGATTGGCAATATGCTAACATAAACGTTTTTTAGTTGTTAAAATAATGCTTAACTGTGTTTTGTTTTTCGTATTGATATGAAATGTTCCCAGAGCTAAGGAAATTTATTTGATAAGAATTGGAAGAGGAATGTGCTTTTCTCTGTAGAGGGGTCGGAGAGTCAGAGGATAGAGGTGTGTGGAGCAGAAGGTTTAGATAGAGAGAGAAATGAGGGAGAGCTGCGCCCCAGGGAATAGATTGTTTAGAAGAAAGAAGCCGTGTTTGGTTCCTCGTGTGAATGTTTCAAAGGAGGGGGAGCTGTAGGGAAGGGGTAATAAAAGTTATGTGTGGTTTCTATGTTGGGAGTTGGGGTTAAAGTTGCTTCATATGACTGCGTAATTCCATTGAAAGTGGTTGTGGAGGGTGTTTATTAGAGAGGAGAGATGGTTTATAATGGGAGGGGGGTACAGGAGGAGATATATCTAGAGGAGATGGATGAGTGGTTCGCGAGGATATATTGGAGGATTGGGAATAAGTTGGGGTGTTATTGTTTACTTTGGAGGCGGAGATAAAAGACGTGATGGAGAGAGGAATATGCCTAAGTTATGAGAATGATTAGGTAAGTGGGAGTGAGATGTTGGTTGTCTTGAAGATTGGGGAATTAGAGTCGGTCTAGCTAGTGTCCTGGAATGTGAAGTGTGTGTGTATTAGTAGGAGAGGTGAATATGTGTGAAGGGTGAGGTTGAGCTGGTTGAGTGGGAGAAGAGAGGGTTGTTGGTTGATGGAAGTTGGGGAATAGAAATTGGGGGAGGTGAATAAGAAGAAAGATGGGCAGGATGAGGTAAAATGGCTTGTTGTGATGGACGATGTTGTGAAAGGATGTTAGGTGAAGAAGGAAGTTGTAGTTGAATGTGTGGTTTGTTCAAGTGAGGTGATTGTGGAAATACTGTCGGAGAAAGGCTGTGAGTAATGTACTATGAATTCTTTAGAAGTGATTCTGCATTGAAATATGAGCGTATTGGAAAGAATGAGATGTTTAGCCAGAAAGGGGTCTGCCCATTTTTGAAATAACTTTTGAGATTGATGAGGTTTCTTTGTGTCTAGTATGTAAACATAATTTCTAATATGTATGTCTTTTAATAAAGCTTGTATATGTTGTGCATTTATTTGTTTTTGTGTAGAATCTAATAAATGTTGACGAATCATGTATGTCCCTGATCATGTTTGCTGCTTCTGCTAATTTATCAACGTAATCATTATTAGTAGGTGGTATTGGCAGAGTTGAAAGGTGACTTGTAATTAGGTAGATGCTAAGGTAATCCTTTGTTATAGTGGTAGAGAAGGAAATGTGGTGTGGTGCCAATAGAAGAATGCAAAATGATGTTTATAGAGATTTGAGAGAAAGGTATAACTTTGTTAATGTCTACAGTTATTTCACGCTTAATGTTATGTCAGGTATGTTATGCTACTATATGTTTTTAGTTCAGGAAATATTATGTTAGCGTTTATTCGTTGATCTGTATGATCGACTGGTTATTTTATGATTGTTTGACAGTGAATTTTGATGATGTCTACGTTTATTCATATTCAAAATGATGTAAATTTGATATGATTGACACTTTGATGAATGTAAAGTCATCAATTCATAGTTCAAAATGCTGGTATCTTTGAAAGTTTGGACACTTTGAAGCGCAATTCAAAATCTTACTCAGAACGCCTTTTGCTTCAAATCTGATGCCATTCAAAATTTTGAGTTGGTGATACTGGTTACCAGTCTTGGAAATCGTAACATTAAAATATAACAATCCTAAATTTACACAGATTTGGCAATAGACATCGCAGAGGTGTAAGATATTTGTTTTCATCACCCAAATTAAAAATTCTCATTTTTTGTGAAATGACTTACTATGATCAGGAGTTTTGTTAATATTGAGAACACTGGCTTGTGTGAGGAAATTATAAAAACGTGAACAGTAAAATTTAGTATTACAACATAATTTGTCTTAAATACGTGAGAATAGGGTAAGTTTTTTGTTGGGTTAATGTTTAGGTTTGCATATTCGAGACATTTTTGCTAATGTCTCAGTTTATTCATCAGTGTACAATTTCAAAAAAATGATGTTAAATAATCTTTATGATAACACTTTGACACTTTGACACTTTTGACACCATATAGTTATTGATGCTGGTATCTTTGATAGATGGTCACTTTGTTTAAGGGGTAATTTAAGTGAGTTTAAAATGCATGACATGCTGCTGATATGTTGGAAAAAGTCAGCCGAGATTGCATTTTCTATGTTCCTGTTATGCTTACTTTAACACCTTTGATAATGGGGGTACTATTGTGAAATGTTAGCAGATTAATTCATACGTGAGGTATGTTAGCATTAGTCCGTTGGTACATTATATTCTTAGCTTCAGGAGATGATATTTTAGCTTTATTGATGTGAGAGATCAGCTTCTGGTTAACTGCTTGTGCTTACTTATTCTGCAGGTCTGTAGATAAAAATAGGGTAAAGCGTATGATAAAATGTTTGTTTTAGAGATATTACTATGTTACAATCCGATACGTTGAAACGTGTGAACAGGTTACGTTTCTGTATGCAAATGTTAGTTACTTTACTGCTGTAAGTATGGAACTTTGTTAACGTTGACTGTTTATTCGAGCGTGAGGTATGTTAGAGGTTTGTCGTTGTACTTATATTCTTGGACAGGGTATGATATGTTAGCTTTTATTGATGCTTAAAACTTTCTTATGTTAGCATTTATCTCTTTCAGATAAAGAACTTGATTTTTATGTTATGCTTTATCCAAAATGATACCGAAATATGACTTGAATCATAGATCAATAGATCAATGGAAGGGTGGGTGGGGTGGGGAGTTACAGGGCACGGTATCGTTATAGATTACTTCGATTTAATTGTTTTGCAGCCTTATTATCTGTTAAAATGATTTCCCTTTCCTATGAAGGTATTTTTTTCTTCAAAAGAACTTGTTTTTTATGCTGTGTTTAGATAATAACCATTTGTTATTTCCTTTATGTTATGTTTGGATAAAACTTGTTAGTTTTGCAATTTTTCGTTGGGATTATGATATTTAGGTTAAGGTTTATGATGATTTTTTTAAAATTTTACTTATGTTAATAGTAAAAAAATGTTACGGTGGAATGGCTGGTATTTATATTCGTTGAAAGTATGAAAATTACAGAGGAATAGCTCTTATACCATTTTGGTTAAATTATTGAACATGTTAATTGAAAATTAACATTGATATGTTTATAAAACTTGAAAAAGTGTGAAATGGGTTACGCTTTGTACGGCTGTGATAGGAGTATCTTTACTTTGTTAGTATAGAAACTGGTTTAATGTTAGTAGTTTTTTCGCAGGCGTAAGGTTCGTTGTGTAGCAGGGACTATAATAAATAATTCCTTAGTTCTGGTAATGCTATCTTACCATGTAAGTTCTTTTGCTTGTCAATATCTCCGGATTATTCGCAATATTTGTAGTTCCGTATAATAAAGAACTTATTTTTTTTGTGAATTAGTTTTTACTTCGAAAATTGATAACCCTCGAATGTGACACTGAATCAATAGAACACAGGATCAAGATGGAAAAGGGTGGGTGGAGAGGTGAGGGAGGGACGATGTTTGTTTAACTGGATTTTGCTGCTTGAAGGATCGGTAAGAACTATTACACTTGCACCGTCAACGGATTTGTTTGATTCAATTAGAACTGTATTGTTTATGCCATGTTCTGG
The DNA here is from genome assembly GCA_015478945.1 of Trachelipus rathkii. Lineage (NCBI taxonomy): Eukaryota > Metazoa > Arthropoda > Malacostraca > Isopoda > Trachelipodidae > Trachelipus > Trachelipus rathkii. The sequence goes on along the minus strand of JABUQX010007131.1, from coordinate 4,750 downwards.
ATAAAACTTTTTATGTTTGCTATTATCTGTTGGGGATTATGATAGTTTAGGTAAGATTATGAAATAAATTTTTGTTAAATATTACTGTTAATTAAAAAAAAACTTTTGTGTACCCTTACTTACTTCGTTGGTCTGTATGATAATAAGACAAGGATGTGATAAATTTTTGTTACAATTACTGTATCGAGAGGAATGGATTAGAGAATATGCTTGAAAAAGTATGAAAATAGGTTACGTTATGCATGCAATGTTAGTTTACTTTACTAGTTGTTAAGTGTGAACTTTGTTAATCGCTAACAGTTTATTTCGTACGTATGGTGGGTTATGTTTGTCGTTGTACATTATTTTTCTTAGTTCGGATATTGCTAGTTAGCTTTATTGATGTGAAAACTTTATTAACGTTACCGCCGTAGGTTGCGTTGATCATTACAGCTAACATGCAAGTCTTTGAACTATCTTTTGTCTTAAGGTATTAAGATATGGTTTAATGTGAAATAAGCATTATGTTTAAGAATCTTCTCCATATTTATCTTCAATATCTTACATTATTTGCTGTTAAGCTTGGTTGCATAAATGTTGTTAACTGTAAAAAAATGTTAACTTTAACAGTTTATTCATGTTTACAGGGGTGTGTTGGGCTGTCGTAGTGGAGATTATAGTTCTAGTTCAGATGATGCATGAAATGTAATGCTTATTAAGCAAAAACGTTTGTTACGTAGCCTATATTCGTTGATCCAGTATGATAATTAGAGATTAAATGCTAAATTTTTTTTTGTTCGATTGATTCATGTTAAGTTTTTTTAATTCACATGCTAGTTTAGTAGATATCGCTTGAACAAACGTAATGCATAGGTTAACGTTTTTTGTAATGCTATGTAGTTACTTTTACTCGTGTTAAGTGTGGAAACTTGTTAATGTTAACAGTTATTCGTTTTTAAGGTATGTTAGGGTTGTTGTTGTACATGATATCATAATTCAGATGATGCTAAAGGTAGCATTATTAAGAGAAAGCTTTGTCACGGTTAGCGTATACTCGTTCATCAGTGTATAAAGAAACTTAATTTTACGATATGCTTATTTTATTCTGCACAATCAATGCGATTGTAACGTGGAGATTTGAATTATGAATGATCAGAAGTGGAGGGTGGCGAGGGTGAGATAAGGGGGATGGGGTGTGTGGTTTGAATTTACTGATTTATCGATTAACTGCTTTTAAGAGATGTAAAAATGCAATTTTTAAGTTATAGAAACTAACTAAGAATAAAAAACTTTATGAAAAAATAAATAAATTTTAACAAAATAAAATAAAAAATAAAAAAATAATATTAAGAATTTTTTTAAAAAAAAAAAATATCATACAGTATTTTAAAATAAATATTTATTAATAAGAATAAAAATTTGAAAAAATAAATTTAAATAAATAAAATTACAATAACCAAATATATTCGATCAATGATGTCTAAAAACTTTGTTTTCTTTGGTAAATTATTTGTCTAATTTCCATTTGTAATGAAGGAATTATGAATATATGAAATATATCACTATGTTCATATTAAATTAACAGTGGGGACATGCCTAGTTTGTGATACGAACATGGTGAGATTGATAATTTGGGCAGCGTGCGCTATGCTGACTGAAGATATATTTTGACAACCCTGTATAGATTAGCATTTATTCATTGATTACTAATTAAAATATTTATGCTAGATTCTACAAAGTTTATTAGGGTTCTTAAAAATTACCTATGCAGTATAGGGATGGTGAAAACAGTAAAGATCCATTTAGCAAAAAAAAAAACCCCCCATGAGGAAAATGGTTATTTAATAAATTTGTTATGTTCCGATCCTTGTGACAAACACAGAATCAACATGTATAGGCCTAATGTATTTCTTTTTAAAAATCAGATTCTTTTGAAGGCGGAATGTTTCAAAAATTATGCTTATTTTTGTTCGTCTTCTTGATTGTTCCTGCTAACTGTTTTGAACAGATACCGATCAGCTTCGTGACCTGTTCGTTTTTATGTAAATGTCATTGCTTAGTACTTTTTAAAGCTGTTGTTAAGTAATAGGAACTTTGGTTATTGTTAACAGTTTTAATTCGAGCGTAATGGTGGGATAGGGGTGGCCACTGGACTTTAATACAACTAACTCAAGGAATATATGTAGCCTATTTATTGAATAGTGAATATACTTGTTACGTACATGCATAGTAATTCGTTGGCCATATGTATAATTAGGTTAAGTTATGGTAACTTATTGTTTAAATGTTACTATGTTAATGTAAAAAACAGTGATATGTTAGGGATATGTTTGAAAAAAAGTGTGAATAGGATAAATTTTGCTCGCATCATGTTATTACTTTACTGTTGCTTAAGTATGAAACTTTGTTAATGTTTAACTGTTTAATTCAGTCATTACAATTTGAGGTACTAAATTTTGTGGGTGTACATTAAGTTTCTTTAAGTTCAGGTATATGTTAGCTTTATTATGTGAAAACTTTGTTACGTTGCATATATTCGTTGGTTAGGTTAATATAGGTTAGGTTATATAAATTTGTTAAATGTTGCTATCTTAATGTAAAATAAACAGTGAAATGCTTAGAGAATATGTGAAAAAAGTTTACTACTATATAGCAATATTAAAGCTCAGTTACTTTTTCTGTTAAATCCTCCATATCTACAGTCTGTTAAGTTGACTGGGTTATTCGTGTTTAAGGATGTTAGGTTTTATGTTATACATTATATTCTTCACATCGAAGTTATGTTATGTTAGCTTTCTTGATGTGAAAACTTTTTGTTGTATGTTCAACAATATGTCCTAGGGTTTAGTATAGAGGTAAAAGGACATATTTTATGCCTAAATTATCCAAAATGATAAGCTCGCAAATATGACCTTTGAATTAATAGATCAATTTTAGATCAATACTCATAGATCAGGGTTGGGACGGGGAGGGGAGGGATGGGGAAGCTTGATTTACTGATTCGCTGATTTACTGCTTTAGTGTAATGTAAAAATGTAAATTTTTTACGTTAATTAACATAAAAGAATAAAATATTTTTTAGTAAAGACAAAAAGTTTTAAATGAACCCATAAAATTAAACTGCAATAAAATTTAGATTTTTAAAAAACAAAAAGTTTTAAAGATAATAAAATTAAAAAATAAATAGAAAGTTTTTAAAAGAGAAAAGTTTTAAAGAATAAATGAAATTAAAAGAAATAAATAAACAGTTTTTAAATAGCAAAAAAACTTAAAGGAAAATGAAATTAAAAATAAATAAATAAATAAACAAACAGCCCGATACTGATTTGTTAAATGAAAATTTATCCGCAATCAGCTCTCGTACCTGTCCGTTCTGTATGCAATTGTTTTAGTTACTTCTACTGTTGCTCAGTATGCGAACTTTGGTTATTGTTAGCAGTTATTCGAACGTAAGAAGTATGTTTAGGTTTTGTCATTGTACATTATATTCGTAGTTTAAGTGATGCTATGTTTTGCTTTATTGATGTGAAAACTCTTGTTACGATTAGCATATATTCCATTTGACTCAGTATGACAATTAACAAGGTTAATGAAAAAAATTTTGTTAAAATAACTATGTTAATGTGAAAATACTGATGTGTTGGAAAAAAGTGCGAGTAGGTTACGCTTCTGCGCTCAAATGTTTAGTGTACTTTACTGTTGTTAATGTGAAACTTTGTTAACGTGTAACGTTTATTCTGTTTAAGGTGTGTTAGGTTGTCGTTGTGGATTATTTTCTTAATTCAGATGATGCTATGTTAGCTTTATTGATGTGAAACACTTTGTTACGTTAGCCTATATTCGTTGATCCGTATGATAATTAGACAGAGTTATGAATAAATTTTGCTAAATATAACCATTTTTAATCTGAAATTAAACATTGCAGTTAGAGATATCGTGACAAAAGTATGCATAGGCTAAACGCTTTTGTATGCTGTTAGTCATTACTGTTTAGCTGTTGTTAAGTTTAATGGAAACTTTGTTCATCGATAGCCAGTTTAATTCGTGTTTAAAGCGGTGTTAAGGTGATTGTTTTTGTCGTTTGTAACATTATACTGCTTAGTTCAGATTATTGATATGTAGCAGATATTGATTCAGTGATAACTTTGGTTCACAATTAGCTATATTTCGCTTTTGGTCCAGTATGATAATTGAGGTTAGGTTATGAATAAATTTTGTTAAAATGTTAACTTTGGATTAATGGTCAAAATACAACGATATGTAGGGCCGATATATGTTTGAGAAAGGTGGTGAGTATTACGTTTTTTGTAATCTAAATCGTAGATTACTTTACTGTTGTTAATGCTGTGGAACTTTGTTTAAATGGTAACCATTCTTAGTTCCGATCATAGACATGCTTAAGTTTTGGTCGTTGTACAATATTATTCATTCCGCTAAGTTCAATTGATCTACACGTATGTTTGCTGTTATTGAATGTGTGAAACCTTTGGTTCAACTCTTAGACATATATGTCATTGATCCAGTATGCATAATTTAGAACACCCAGCTTATGAAAAATTTTGTTAAATTTTACTATTGAAATGTAAAAGTATCCCCATGATACATGTTTAGAAAAAGTGTGCGTAGGTTTCACGTTCTGCGCTCAATGTAAGTTAACTTTACTGTTTAAGTATGGAACTTGTTAAATGTAACAGTTTATTCCCGTGGCTAAAGTGCTTTAGTTATGGTCGTTGTACATATTTCCTTAGTCAGATTATGAAATGTTAGCATT
>JABUQX010007130.1:0-32536 GCA_015478945.1 Trachelipus rathkii | reverse complement strand
AGAGAGAGATATCTGGAGTTATTATTACATGGAAGTAGCTCTGTAAGGATGTCTCTGGAAAGTAGCTGAGTGATGAGTTATGGCATGAAGTGCTCAGAAGAGTTCCAATGAAGTTGGGAATAAGCTGAAGGTAGCTTGGAAAGTATCTGAGTTGTTATGACGAGGCTAGAACAAAGGGGGGTAGGGTTCTGAAGTACGTAGAAGAGCTAAACAAAGGGGGTAGGGGTGTACACGCTCAGGAAAGTAAACATGAGCACTTCAGGAAAAGTACTAGGTGAGCACTCAGCAAAAACAGCTAGCAGCATTGAAAGTAGTTTGGATAGTACTGGAAATTTGGAAAGTAACTGAAAATATGGAAAGGTAGCTCTGAAAGCTAGCCTGAGTGATGAGTCCATAAGCATCAGATGCTCATGAAGTACATAAAGTTGGAAAGATGGCTTGGAAAGTAGCTGAATTATAGATAAGGTGGCTAGAACAAAGGGGGTACGGAGAAAACACATGAAAGTACATAGAAGAGGTTAGAACAAAGGGGGGTAGGGGTGAAAAAAGCTCAGGAAAGTACATAGGCACTCAGGAAAACAGCTAGAAGCATTAAAAGGTAGTTTGGAAGTAGTTTGGAAAGTAGCTGGAATATATGGAAAGTAGTAGGTTAGTAGCTGAGTGATGACGTCAGAGCATAGATTGTTCATGAAAGTACATAAAAGTTGGAAAGTAGCTGAATGATTGACGAGTGCTAGACAAGAGGGGCGTAGGGAGAGAAAATGCTCATGAAAGTACATTGAAGAACTAGAACAAAGGGGGGGGCTATGGGTTGAAAAACACTCAGATAAAACGGCTAGAAGCATTGAAAGTAGCTTGAAAGTAGCTTAGAAGTAATATTTTTTTTTTCTTACCCATTGTTTTGGTTTTTTTACCCCATTTTACTGACTCAAATCTGGGGTAATAAAAAATCTTTTTTGGATTTTTAAGAGAAAAAAAAAAAAAAATTTTAATACCTTTCCATAGCCTTACACTAATACCAACTCTCGTATATCATGGTATACCATAGCATTTTCTTTATGTCAAGTGTTTGAGGAGAAATAACAAAAGTTAAAGATTTTTGTTTTTTTTTACCCTATCGTATGACTATATATGTATATATATCGTCAAACGGGGTAAATTCAGAACTCAGGAATTTTTGTCAGAATTTTCAGTTTTTATTGTTTTACAAAAAAACTAAAAGTTTTAACAAAAAAAAAATTTTAATAAAAGTTGTAGCAGACTAACAGGTGCAGTGAACTGCCAAAAAAAGTTTTTTTTAATAAATAATGTAAATAATAACCTAGTTTTTTGATTTTTCTTTAAAAAAATTTTTTAAAATTTGGAAATTTTGGATTTAAGGTCTGTGTACGAAAAATAAAGAAAAAATTGTAAAATTAGAATCGGAAAATGTCAAAACAACGATTTTCAGCTTATGCTAATACATATAAAATACATAGTGATAGCACAATTTCATTAAAAAGTTATTTAACATTTAAAACCCCGGGGCAATTTCAGATTTCCATTCTTTTCATTCTATTTCCCCCCCCCCCCCCCCCTTGACTGGGGTGGCCAATTGACTCAGTAACCACGGGAATCAACTCGGAGGCATCGGAAACCCATATAAACATACCCGAAAACAACAAAAACTAAAAAGTAGCTAAAAATTGCTAAGGGTGCCAGATTTAACAAAAAATCAACTAAATCTGGTAATGCAGCTAATTTATCATTCTTACTTACTACTAACACGTTAGGGAAGCTCATTTCAGCTACTGTGTCAACCAAAAATGGGTAAATTTTTTTTTTTTTTTTTAGGTTTTCTTGAAATTCCCCCAAAAAAAAAAATTTCCTTCTTTTTTTAGACATTTTTTAAAAATAGTTATTATTTGTATTTTTTGATTTTCTTTACATTAAATGATTGCAAAATGCCTATATTTTATTATCGGAAATGGAACTAATTTCTTTAAGTGTTATAGTTTTTAAGTTACAGTTCTTAGAAAACGAAGAAAGGGAAAATTAGTATAAATTTTAACTATATAATATATATTGTGAATATATATATATATATCATATATATATATATATATATATATATATATTATATATATATATATATATATATATATATATATTATATATATTATATATAATATACGGTATATATAATATTTAGGGGATTACGGAACCAGGTTCTGGTTAGAACCTCAATTTTTTGAAAGTTCCGGTTCTGGCTGGCTGGAACTGACTTGGTTCTGGCTGGTATTTACTGAAACTTTCCACATTTTCAAATGTCTTAATTAAAAAATTCAGTAATTGATTTGTTATTTACTCAGTTATGATTAATGCATAAAAAACTAATATAGAAATTGATATGTGAACAAATATCACGATAAAATGACCTCGACTCGATACTTTCAAACTTTAAATATGAAACGAATATTTTCAAACTCGAACCAGTAGCTTTAATACTTAGAGTCTAGACCTGGGGATAAATAAAATTTATACAAGGTATTATTATTATTATTATTATTATTATTATTATTATTATTATTATTATTATTATTATTATTATAAAGAAATTTAAATTTAAAAGTACAAACTACTAAAAATAAATATTAACTAAACTGTTTTAAGCAAAAATTTTTAAATTTTAAAACAAGATTCCATAATTTTTTTTTGAGATTGAAAATGAACTTTAATTTGAAAAATGTTAATTTGTGGTGTAGGAAATAAGTTGCTCTCCATGTGTGGAGTTAAACGTCACAGTATGGATATACAAGATGCCAGATACTTCTAGAGAGACTTCACTTGTTTAATCATAGACAGTTTTCAGTAAGCATATGTAAATGTACGGAGTCGATAAGTTCGCGGTTCTAACTGGAACTTCTGGGCTGTGAATACTATATATATATATATATATATTATATATATATATATATATATATAATATATTTTATATATATATATTATTATATATATTATATATATTATATATATATTTATAGGTTTCATTATACAGATAAAAAGCGAGTAAAAAAGTAATTGATTGCAGATGTCATTATAATAATCTCACAAAATTATTTTAAAATGCCATCATTTGTAAAAGATTTTTTATTATTAATGATGATACAAATATCTATATAGAGTGTAAAGTATACCACAGAAAAAATTAAACGAGGTAGTGACGCAAAACATTTAATACAACATCACTTATAAACATATGGAATATCACTAAAAAAAAGAATATCTGGAAGTCAAAAATTTGGATAGTAAAAGGGAGAGTCCTGTATTTTTAAGAACAGAGGACATCCCAAAATAGCAAAAGATTCAAGCCATGAAACAAGTGAGTCTTGAGGAAAATTTTTCCCCCCCAAATAATTTGGCATATCAATAACCCCAAATCACAGTTAATTTATCAGAAAATAATGAATTGTATTGCATTCACAATCACTGAAGAGCAGGGAATCATAGAACTTATTGCCCATCTTGAACCAAAATATCTTATTCCTTGAAGAAAATATTTTGTAGAGAAGATGTTACAAACTTCATACAGTAATTTGAGATCAGCATTATTCAGTAAGTTATCTAAGTCTAAGGCCAATCAGATATCATTTACTTCAGATATATGGACAGCTAAATATTCAATCGAGTCATTTATTTCTTTAACTACTCACTGGCTTAGCTTTATACTGAAAAAATAAACTGTGTACTCCATTGCAATATATATATATATATATATATATATAATATATAATATATAACTATATATATATATATATATATATATATATATATTATATATTATTATATATATATCATAAATCATATATATATATATATATATATATTATAATATATATATAATATATATATATATATATATATATAATATATTTATATATATATATATATATATATATATATTATATATATATTAGATATATATATATACGTATATATATATATATATATATATATATATATATATATATTTTTATATATATTATATATTATATATATATATATATACTTATATTATATATATATATATATATATTATATTATTATATATATATATATATATATATTATATATATAATATATTATAATATTTATATATACAGTAATATATATATATATTATAATATATTATATATAATAATATATATAATATATATAATATAATTATATATTATATATATATATATTATATATATATTATATATATATATATATATTTATGCATATAATATATATATATATATATTATTACTATATTATTATATTATATATATATTAATATATATATATATATATATAATAATATAATATATATATATATTATATATATATATATATATATATTTTCAATTTTGGAATTAAATTTGAATTTAATGAGAATATTTAATTCTATATTTTGAGGTATTTGAGTAAACTTATTTAAATATTACTGTAGGTATGTATGCGCTGTCTATGAATGCTCACACAAGGCTACTATTATCTTTTGTTAAAAGATGGGCTATGGGTTATGTAAAATAAATCGCTTCCAGCAATTTTTTTCTCAAGAAGTAGATTAGTAATTCCAGTTCCGGCCAGAATTTTGAAAAATTTTACAGTTGGAGCAAACCAGAAAAAAATCGTCGAATTCCGGCCAGACCGGAATTCCGGTACTCTCATATATTATATATATATATATAATTTATATATATATTATATATGTAGTATAATATATATATATATATATAATATTATTATATATATATATATATATATATATAGTAAATAATCTTCTTTTTCAGTTATATAAAATGTATTCTGATAAGCAACTTTAATTCCTAATATTCTTTATTATTTCCAAATTATGAATTTATCCAGTCAGCATCCGTTACCTTGTTATAACGAATATGAAAATGCATTAAAAAGAGCCAGAGGAGAATTGAGGTATGTAGGTATATATTTTGGAAAGTTCCACAACTAAACTATTTATATTCATTATTGATCATTGACATATATATCTAGTGATGTCAATAAAATACTGTACATATTTTAAATAAAAAACTTTTTAGTAAAAATATAAAATGTTTTAAGATTTTTTTTAATTTAATAAAATTTAAAACTAAAAACATTTTATAATTTTACTTAAAATTTTATTTGTGTTTTAAATATGTATTTTATTGACCCTAAAGCAGTAAAGCAAGGCTTGGAGAGGTGGATGGTGTGAGGTGCTTGAGCTACTGCTTTACAGTGTTACTGTTTTAGGATCGATAAAGTACATATTTTTAATAAAAATAAAATTTTTAGAAAAAAATATAAAGTTTTAAATTTTTTTTAATTAAATAAAATTTAAAAATAAAAAGTTTTAAAATAAAAATTTAATTATAAATAAAAGTTTTTAAAGCAAGTAAAAACTTTAAGCAAAATTTAAATGTAGAAAAATATTTTTAAAATGAGTAAAAACTTAAAACAAGATATAAATATAAAATAAAACTTGAAATAATAAAAATCTAAAACAAAATATAAATATAACTTACCAAACAAAATAAAAACCTAAAGTAAAATTTTGATGTAAATAAGAATTACGGAAACTTAAAAAGAAAATATAAAAGTTAATGCATACAAAAGGAAATGATGTTAATATTAAATATGTAAAAATATAAATGCTTTAGCTATCAAAAGAGAATATATTAAAATATAATGTTACCCAATAACGTTTTGAAAACGGGTTACAGATGCATGACATTATAGAAATAACAGTCATGTGAATTGTAAAGATTAATTAGACAATAGGCTTGATTAGACAATATATTAAGAAAGATAATTAGAGAAGAATAAGTAAAGTGTCTCTATAATTAATATGCTGTGTTTGTGTGTGTGTGTGTGTTAGGATAGTATGTTAAGCCAGTTTAGGTTTGGTTTGACTAAGATACACAAGATATTAAGAAAGATAGATAGAGAGAGACTATGCTTGTGTGTGTGTGTGTTATGGCAACATGTTTAGTTAGGTTAGGTTAGACTGTTAGATAATGTACTAAGAAAGATAGGTTGAAAGAAAGCTAGAGAGCTATAAGGAAGTGGCCACATAATTAATAAGTTAGATGTGCCAGGTTGGTATGTTTAGTGTGGTTAGGTCAGGATAGACTAAGATAGGTAAAGTATTCTGAAAGATAATTAGAAAGGAATAAAGAAAAGAGGAGCTATAATCAACAAGATATGTGTATTAGGTTGGTGTGTTTGGTCTGTATAGGTCTGGATAGATGTAAGCATACAAAGTATTAAGAAAGATAGGTGAAAAGAAAGATAGTTTGTGAGGAATAAGGAAAGTGACCTTATAATTAATAAGCTATTTGTGTTAAGATCTGTATTTTGTACAATATATGGTTGCTATAGTGATCATTAATTATTTTCATTAACATAAGTTTTTTCATCGGGACAGGGTCTCTAGTTTTTCTCTGTATCTCCTTGCAGTATAGGTTTCATCTTATTATACTTTAATACAATATCAAAAGTATGTAGTCTGTTTCCTCATTTTAGATTCGTAACAAAGATTTATTCATTAATAGATCATAATCTCGAAGAGTGTGAAAAGACACGTTTGTTAAAATACATAGGCCTATAACAATTATCAATCTTGAAATAAGTGGAGAATATGTAACTATGCCATTTGGTCCTAACATATGTTAATGGATGGCTTTATAAAATATGTTCATTATGTAAAGACTTTGTTTTCCTGTACATCTGATCAGTTCTAATTTATGCTGTGTATACTGTATTTCTTTCATGTTTTTTTTTCTAAGTAACGTTTCTTTTAAACTTGTAAATATATTTGATGTTAAAATTTATATCAATGATTATGTAGTTTTTAGTTGCATTATAAATGCTTTAAAATGAAAACTTTTTTTTATTTCCATCTTTACTATAATTTTTTTATACAAGGAACTTATTTTATGTAATGTCTACACAAAATGAAGGTTTAAATGTGTGGAAGCAGTAGACCATGGATGGATGCGAGGAGTGGGGCTGGTGGTTTTCATTACTGTTTCAGGGTCAATAAACTTTCCTACTTACAATGATATTTTTTACGAAGAACTTATTTTTAAATATAAAAAAATGGTCTAAATAGGACTTGAAGCAATAGATCATGGAGGGTAGAAGAGAGTGGAGTGAGTGGTCTGCACTACTGCTTTACTGCTTAGGGTCAATAAAACTTTAATTATTAATAAAATATTTAAGGGTTACAGAAAACTTACATTTTTTTGAAAAACATTTTACTAATTTAATAATGGAAGAAACTTTTATTGAAAATATAAACTTTAATAAAATATAGTTAATGTTTAAAAGAAAAATATAAAAATAAATTAAATTATAGTTTGAAATGAAAATATAAAAAAAAGAAATAAAAATAATTAATTAAAAAAAATAATAAATTTTAAACAAAAAAATTAAAAAAAAAACAAAATTAATAGAAAACAGTAAATATAAATTAAACTTATAAAATAATAAAAAACTTAACAACAGACAAACTATAAATGTAAATTAAAACATAAAATATAAAAACTTAAAGAAATATAAATGTTTCAGCTAACAAAAGAGAAAAAAAGCTATTGCATACAAAAGAAAATGAGCTGTGAGTATTAAATTTGGAAATATAAATGCTTCAGTTTACAAATGAAAAAATAATAGTTGACACTTGCAAAAAGAAAATGAGATTTGAATATTAAATGTAAAAGTAAATATAAATATTACAGCATACAAAAGAAAAAGGGGTAAAGATGTATGACATTATAGAAATGATGGCCTGCGCATGTTAGAACAGAATCATTAATAATGAAACAAAATTTTAAAGTAAAATTTAAAATCTTTAAAAAAAAAGAAAAATTTAAAAATAATATATTTTAGTTAAAAAAAGATAATAATAATAATAATAATAATATTATTATTATTACTATTATTAAGATATTACTATGGTAGCTGTTAATTATATAATATAAAAGTAGTACTAGGTTAAGTTTTGTTGTTTAATGTTGAGAACTTTGATAATGTTAGCATATATTCAAAGTTCAAAATGTTAGTATCTTTCTTAGGTTGGACACTTTGTTAAGGTCAGAACTTTTTCTTAGCTTGGTTTGTTAGATATGTTGGTTAATGAAATACTAGATTATTAGAAAATGGTATAAAAATTTTAATTCATGTTAATTTTTATTCTTAGTTCAGTAGATCAGATCTAATAGGTTATACTAGTTTTGTTAGTAGGAAATGTTAAGTTTTGTTAAATATTACTGTGTTGGCTGCTAATGATATGATAGAATAAGTTTAATTAGGTTTAGTTTTGTTAGATAATGTTAGATTAGGCTGAGAATTTTGATAATGTCGGCATTTATTCATAGTTCGTTCAAAATGATAGTCTTTGATAGGTAGGACTCTTTGTTAATGCTAATAATGTTTGTTCATAGTTTAGTATGTTAGATATGTTTGGTAACGCTCAGTTTGGTAAGTTATGATGATTAAAGGTATACACACTAAGATACTTTATTGCTTTAGATAATGCATTTTTCGTTAACATTAATGATTTGTAGGAAATGTATTTTATGTTAACAGTATTGATTTGTAGGAAACTCGAGAATCATTGAAATTTATCCATTCTTCCATATGTTAGATACGCTAAGAGGTGGTTATGTTGTTCTGCTCGGTCGAGTATTATGTTATCTGAGTTGATAATGATGTAGCCTTGCTGGTGATAACATTTTAATCATATTAAAGGTATGTTATGGTAGTTATGATACATTATGTTTTTAGAATAGTTTGAGGTATTGTTAAATTGGCTTTATTGGATAAGTTAAAAAGCTTAAATAGTTAGCAGTTATTCGTAATTCAGAATGTTTGATATTTCAAGTTCTGTTAAATTTTGTTAGGTTTTATTAGATATTACTATATTAACAGTATTGATATGATGGAGTAGTATGGTTAGGTTAAGGTTCAAGATAATAATAATAAAGACTATAATAGTTAAAATGTTAAAAACGTATGTTCTTTCCTTCTCATAATATATATATAATATTAATATATATATATAATATTATATTATATATATATATAATATATATATTATATATATATAATTATATATATTATATATTATAATATATATATATAATAATATATATATATCATATCTCAAAAATTCTTTAGTCTCAAGTTGCATATCTCGTCCTCCAAGGAAAACTAGAACCAAACTGTCTTTTCCTAAAATCACAACATTAAGAACACACTACCTTTAAATTTCTGATATATGGAGACTATTAATTTACACACACCGCTATAGATATATATTATATATATATATATATATATATATATATATAATATTATATATAATAGATAATATTATATATATATATATTATATTTATATATACTATATATATTATTATATATATAATACTGTATAATAATATATATATTAGTTATATATATAATATATATTATATATATATATATATAATATAATTATTATACTATAGATATATATATTAATATATATATATTATATATATTAATAATATATATATTATATATACATATATTATATATATATATTCATTGAATATATATATATATATATATTATATATATATATATATATATATATATATATATATAAAATTTAATGTTTTTTTTTTCTTTTTTTGATTTTTATTTTTCATTTTTTCTTTTTTTCTTTATTTCTCTCCTAATTTGAATAATAATAATAAATTACATTAAAAAGCAACGTATTATTCTAATACATAGCGTAAGATAAACGACCTGAGAGCGTGAACGATAACTATAACACGTTGTCGACCTTGAAAGCTGCCTTGTCAATCTCGAAATCGCGTAAAATCCCAAAAATAATTTTGGAAAAAAATTAGTTCTTTTTTTTCCGAGGAGCCGCCATAAGGCCCAGACCGGAAGTTGCAGCTGCAACTTCTGGTCGAAGAAAAGTCTCCGATTGTGCGCCTTACACTACTTGTGTAACAGTTTATTTTGGCTAAGAACATACTGTGGTAGGATAATAAACCTCCTAATTAAGGGAAAGAGGTTCAGTGGCAATAAAATAGTACAGTAATAATTAAGAATTCTTAGTAACTTGTATCTTTTTGAGTATTACTACCAATGTTATTAACTTTATTAATGTTTTTAATTTTCATTTTGGCTTTCGATTTATATAAATCATAAAACATGCAACCAAGTAGGTGTATAACCTAACTTCTGTATTTTAGTCCTGTTTTCAAATGAGTTATTAATTTTTTTCAGGGTTCATGTGAAACAGATATTGTCAAAACTTGATTACGATGAATGGATAAGTCTTATATTTCTCATCTATGATGAAGCAAGTGCATTTCATGAAGGATTTAAAAATATTTCTGATGTATCCCGCAATCAAATTGATGTAAGATTATATCACTATTACAAACGTTATGTTTGTGTCAACTTATTTTATTACCTTTGGCTTAGACCTTTAGTTTTTTAGCAATTCCTTATTTATTGTAATCATTTTATGTGTAAGTTAATTTTTAATTCAAATTATTCACTTTTTTTTTTTTTTAATTTTCTTTGTTTAGAAAGTTTCTGATTCTCTTTTGAAAATTTTGAACTCCAGTCAAGACTATGAAACTGCCCTAGATCCTTTAATTGAAGCATTTTATCACTTAGGAAGGTATGATATTTTGGAAGATGATCTTAAATTGTGTATGGATCATTCACTACATCAGGTATTTAAGAGAAGAAAAAAAATTTGGCTTGCATCTTAACTGTTGTTAGCTTAGAAAATAAATTTCTTTACTATTGTATTTTGGTTTTGTAGAATCTTCATAGTTTATTCACATTTACTCTAATATCCTTGTATACACTATTCTCTGATTTAACTTGCTGTTTAATTTTGGTTTACTTTGTAATTACTGTAATAAGTTTTGCTATTTGTATTTTTATATGTGAATGTTATTTTAATTTAGAAGTGATGTCCGCTTTTTTTTCTTTTATGACATTTAGAATTTTATTTGAAACATTTACAATATGTGTTGCTCGCAAATTTTTTTAAGGTATGCCAAAGTCTAAGCTGCTTATATTCAGAAAATTTAGCTCTTTTTCAAGTGTTTTCTGGTTTAACTCAAGAACAGGCTAATCAGTTTGTCTCTCTAAGGTATAGTAAAGCTTTATTTTTAAAGATTTATGAATTTACATTTAATGTTTTATTACATTAATGATGTCATTTTCAATTTTTCAATATACCTTATTTTTATATTATTATTTGAAATGCTTTTGTCATATTTGAATTTGCATTGTGTATTTGTTCATGTAATAAAGTAGAAAATTTTGATATGAAGTGATTAAAATTACTTTGCTTGTTTGATGTTTTGATCTTTTGATTTATACATCTTTATTTTTATTTTCATACTTATATTTAAATTCTTCAATTTGCCAATTAGTATTTTTAAGAAGACTGTTAGAAAAGGTAAAAATGACATTCACAACAAAGAATTTTGAATTTTTTTTTTTTTTTTTTTTAAGTTGAAACATAAAATGTTATAAAATCTTGACTTTCAGTGAGCTTTTGTAAGGGTAGAAAGAAAAAACGTTACTTCTTTTGTTGATATATTCACAGTTAATTATAATTTTATTCACGGTACTTATTTAAGTATTGAAGAGTGAATATATTTTTCTTCATAGCGTGGGAAGGGAAATATTTATTATAATAATTCCTTTTCATTGCTTTTGTGGCTGACTAGAAAGTAAAACTTTAAACCAGTTAGCTAAATTATTGAGAACCTTTCTTTAACTTAGTTATGAGTAATACTAGCAATTATAGTGTTAACTGCAGAGCAGTAATAGTATTAATAACATTAGACAGACCTGAAATGGAGCAATATATGTGTAAAATGTGATATTGGAGTGCGTTAGATTAACATGTATTGGAAAGCGTTCTCATTTTATCTAGGATTTTTCAATATCCTTTTATTATTGCCTCAATGTAATGGCTTTAGGCTGATATCAAAGTATCAGTGAAGTATGGACTTAGCTGGGTTACCTAAAAACAATGTTTCCAACTATCTTTTCAGATTAAAAAATTGGCATTCACACCATCAGAATGAGATGCTTGAAGTATTGTTTTTACGAAACCTTGATCCCAAGAGGAAATCCTACTTAGATCTTATAACTGACATATATGAAGGTTTAATAGACCAAGATCTTCATCCTATGGCAAGTTTACTCCAACCATATGTTTGGGAAAAAAGTACGTAATATATATATATATATATAAATATATTATATTATATATATTATTATATATTATTATATATTATATTATTTATCTTTATATAATATATATAAATATATATATATTTATAATCTTAATATAATCTATATATATATATATATATTATAAATAGAGAAATATATTTATAATATATATAATATAATATATATATATATATATATATATATATATATATATATATATATATATATATATATATATATATATATATATTATTATTATTATTATTATTATTATTATTATTTATTATTTTATTATATTATTCTTCTATCTGCAGATTGGGGGTGAGATGTGTAGTATACACGAACAGAAAAGTAGCAGAAGAACATGAAACCAAATCGAAAAGAAGCCCCCCTTTACCTTTTTACCGTCCCTTTATACCCCAGTGAGAAATCATCACAATAAAAAAAGAACACCTGAGGCTGTTCCACGAGACTGCGACGGGCCCTCACTATGGATCTCGTCAATTGTAGAGTTTCTCCCTGGGCAACGCCCACAGACCTATAATCCAGTCATACAAACTGTCATCAGCAAAGGGTGATAAAAGTTTCTTCTCTGTCCGCGCAAACTCACATTCCTCTCTCCACGCTTTCCCTTTACTGAGCTTCAGTCATTTCCTTCGGTCTGCCGTGGTTCGATTCCCAGCACAGTGCCACTCAGACCACTATACGTTTCTTAATCGCATGGTGTCCGAGCATCATCCATTCCTGTTTCATATGACAAACCATCTTAATGGCAACCGGCTTCTTTCAAAAGATTACAGTAAAGTCATACACATAACTCTTTAGAAGAGTTCAGACGATCATTTTTCAATTTTTTCACAGCTAACATGCCCTAAGATTCTCATATCGACACTTTTGTCATTAGATCATACTCTGTATTCCAGACCATAGTTCACTACTATATCATTGTGACACGGTAACAAGATACCCATGCAAACCCTAGACCTCAAAAGTAGTTCTATCCGTGCACATCCCCAAGATTTAATTTGCACGCGAGCAATTTCACTACAATCACAACTTTCCTACTTACATTCTGCTCATCCGTTCCATTTTCATCCAAAATTTCTGAACTATCTGGATCTTGTTCCATTGTTCTCTGATCTGTCTCTTCTCCTTTGTCTCTCCACACAACTACCGATAATTACTCTTATCTACATATTTACTCAGTTTTACCTATATATATTATATTTTATTATGTATATATATATATATATATATATATATATATAATATATATAATTATATTATTATATATTATATAATATATATATAGATATTATACATAAGTATAATTAATAATAGATAGGAAAGATATGTTAAGAGGCTTGCAATAATCCTTGAGATGAACCATAGATGAACTGGAGCAAATCGATCTGGAACGGCAATGGAGTGAAGCCTATTAGAAGTTGTTCTAGAGATATGTGGTTGTGTTAAAGTAGGAAATAAGAATGTCAACAGTGAGTGGTGGAATGAAGTGTGATGCGAGTTGGGTTAACAAGTGAAAAAGAATCTTGGTTGAATGTGCTAAAAAACAAGTGATGAGATCTGAAAAGAATGATGTTTGGAATTAATTAAGGAGGAAAATAAGGTAAATGAACAGCTTGGATGAGGATGAATGAAAATTTACAACGGAATGTAAAGTTCTGCGCGATGGGTTAAGAAGGGGAGTAAGGGGAATCTCATAGAATAATGAACAGGGATGGTGGTTTCGTAAAGAGCTTTGAAGAAATGGATGCGAGGAAAGTATGGAGGGAACATTTAAAAATTGCAATAAAATTGAGCAGTAATGAGAGGTGATAGTGAATTTTTTTTGTGGGGGGGGGGGGGGTTTGAAAGGGGTAAAATTGGTGCTCCCAATAAGGATTTAGGTAGTTTTGTGGTATGTATTAGGAAGAGGTTAGAGTGGGAAAAAGTTGAAAAGGTAAAATGAAATTTGCTTGAAATGATTAAGAACAGAGGCGAGATGGTGATTGAGTGGATTTGGAAGGAGGGATTGGAAGAGAGCAGTAATAGTACCCTTATATAAGGGTAACTGTAGGATTTATAGGGGAATTAGTTTATCGAGTGTAGTAGGGAAGATACATGCTGGTATTTTGGTCGAAAGAGTGCGTCGAGTGATCTGAAGGACTTGATTGGTGAAGAAACTAAGGTCGTTAGAGTTGTGAGGATTGTGGATCAAAATCTTACATGAAGACAATTATGCTTGAGAAAAATGCAGAGAGAAGAAGAATAAATTGTATTGTTTATGGATTTTGACAAGGCAGTATGAGAGTTAATAGGTGGAAGTCTCTATGGCGTGTTAGTGATATTATGATGGTTGTGGTGAGGCCTTCTAATGACAAAAGTATAATATGAAGATAGTGAACGTGTATAAGAATAAGGAGTTGATAGTGATTGATTTATATAGGGATGTGAGGATGGAGGTGTTGTTCTCTGGTTATTCAATTCTGTATGGATGAGGTTATGACAAAATTAGAGTTGGAGGGTGGCAGGGGAAAAGATAGAGGAGAATGGAAGAAGAGTGAGGTGCCGTCTAGTCATATTGCGGATATTTGCTTTTGTGTGGCGGAATCTTAGGAGAGTTTGAGAGGATTAGTAGATAGATTTGGTTAGAGTGTGTAAACGGAGGGGTTTGAAAGTTACGGTAGATAAGAGTAAGGTTATAGTTGTGAGTGAGTACAGCCCTCAATGACAAGTTAGATTGAATTGTGAACAACTGAAATAAGTTCACGAGTTTAAATATTTAGGATATTTGTTGGATGAAAAGGGAACGGATGATGGGGAGTGTAGTAGGAAAATTGTGAATGGTAGGAAGGTGGCCGGTGCAATTGAATCGTTGGGATGTAAAGGGACTAAGTCTTGAGTGCGCTAGGGGTCTTATGGAGGGTACAATGTTGTTCCTTATTAATGTTAGTAGTGCAAACTATGGTTCTGGAATAAGACGGTATAGATCTAAAGTACAATGTGTTTAGATGGACAATCTTAGAGGCGTGTTAGGTGTGAAAAAAATTGATAAAATGAGGAATGAACCCATTAGGGAGTTGTGTGGCGTGAAAAAAAGAAGAAATGAGAAAATAAATTAAAGTACATTGAGCTGTTTTGGCCATGTGGAAAGCATGGATGATAGTCGGTTGGTTAAGGGGATATATAGTGGAGTGTGTGCTGGGAATCGACCGGCTGGGAGATCGAAGATAAAATGGATTGAGTCAGTAAAGATATGCTTGGAGGAGAGGAATGTGAGTTGGAGAGAGGTGTGAAGAAAGTTGCATAATAGGAGTGAATGGCGGGGTTTGATGAGTAGGTATGGTTGTGGCCCACCTGGGCCAAGAGATGAACCCTACATTGACGAGATGGCATAGTGAGCTTCCGTCGCCGTCCCATGAAGCCCTATGGTGGAATTTTTTAACTGAGACGAGTTCTCACTTAAGGGTATAAAGGGGGCTGTAAGGCTGGGCTTTCTTTTCCACTTACATGATATTCTTCTACTACTTTTGTTTCCAATGTATGTGACGCGCAAGATTGGTATGTACTTTTAACTATAAAAGTATCATAACATAACTATCAATTCTCCCGAAGAGAAGGCTTTTTTTCGCTCTGAATTTGTTTTATGTTATATTGTAATGGTTTTTTAATATTTATAAAACTAGTTACAATTTTTTAATAAATATTAGGCCTATCTAATTTCCTTATATAATCTACAGTATATCATTGGCAATTACTTTTATAATTCTTTTAAATATTACAATAAACATTATTATATTAAAATAAATAACTTAATAGACTTTTTGCTGCTTACATCATGATTTTGGGAAGAAAGTATAGGCAATAAGTGTAATTATGTAGGAGAGGAAAAAAAGTTACTCTCACCTTCGAGGGTAAGTTATATTTCAAGGCTTAAATCATTGTTCTCCGATTGAATTACTATAAAAATAGTTCTGTAATTTTTGAAAGCTTAACTTTAAAAAGTTTTTATTGACATAATTTGCTCTACCATTTTTTATATTAAAATATTTTCAAATATCATAAATTATATTACTACATGAATGTTTCAGATATATAACTATAATTTCTCTTTATTATTTTTGCTGTATATAACCTTTGTTAATGAAATCATACTCTCTGTTCTTTGTTACTTATGCTGTCTTTAGGTTATGTGACATCTGAGTTAGTCAGATCTCTTCAAAGTGTATATATTTACCAGATTCCATTAGTCCTGGTGGTCATAGTACTTTGGAAGGACTTGATATAACTGATTTCTACCCAATGCCACAAGGGGAACCCCACGGCCTCTGCATTATCATAAATGTGAATAATTTTATGGAGGCAAAAGATGCACAGGATGATGTAAGTTTTTTATTAGATTTAAGTTAAAGTACTGTTATTATATATATATATTATACGTATATATATTATTTTATATAGTATATATATTGGAGTTTATATTAACTTATATATATAATATATATATATATTTATATATATATATAATATCTACGTATTTATTTTATATATTATATATACATTTAATATATATATATATATATAATATATATATATATATATTATATAATATTATTTATTAATATATATAATTATTATATTATATACGTTCCAATAAATATATATAGATTTTTGAGAGATTCTTAATTCAAATTCAATGAAATATTCATTCCTAATATAAATATAGAATGAAATTCAATTCCCGATTTATATGTAGTGTCGTTGGTCTTCCAGTTTCCTTTAGATACTCGCCGAGGGTCTGATATTGACAAAGATCTTTTGGAAGGAACTTTTAAGCTTTTTGGCTTCACCATCGTCACCTTAGACAATCCAGATTATGAGGAGTTTTGCTCTTTTTTCACCAAACTTAGAAAAGATGTGAGACTTTATGCTATGGCTGCTCTTGCAGTATGTGTTATGACCCATGGTGACAAGGATGGTAAGTGTTTATCGTCTGACTGTTTGCAATAATAATAAATATCTTATAATTGAAAGTTAGCTTATAAGGTCAGAGTCAAAAATAGCGCAAGAAGAAACAATTGTAAATCTGTGTATTAATTTTTTTTATCGAGGAAAAAGTGGAGAGTAAAAAACTTCATGAAAAAATTTGTTCTTGTTCCTTTGTGTAGCTTTCAATGCTCTAAAGCGAGAAAAAAGATATTTAGGATTTGTTAATAATGGTTTAAACAATTAAATAATAAACTTTTTATGGAAGTATAAAAAAGTCATGATTTTTTAATTTATGAGTGATAATTATTTTTAGATGTAAAAACAAAATTATGAAAGATTATGAAAATTCAGATTTGTATACCTTTCCACAATTTATCATAGAGAACCAAATCCTCTAGCTTCTTCTTCTTCTTCTTCTTCTTCTTCTTCTTCTTCTTCTTCTTTTTCTTTTTCTTTTTCTTTTTCTTTTTCTTTTTCTTTTTTTTTTCTTCTTTTTCTTTTTCTTTTTCTTCTTCTTCTTCTTCTTCTTCTTCTTCTTCTTCTTCTTCTTCTTCTTCTTCTTCTTCTTCTTCTTCTTCTTCTTCTTCTTCTTCTTCTTCTTCTTCTCTTCTTCTTCTTCTTTCTTTCTCTTCTCTCTTCTTCTTCTTCTTTCTTTCTTCCTTCTTCTTCTTTCTTCTTCTTCTTCTCTTCTTCTTCTTCTACTCTTCTTCTCTTTTCTTCTTCTTTTCTTCTTCTTCTTCTTCTTCTTCTTCTTTCTTCTTCTTCTTTCTTTTCTTTTTCTTCTTCTTCTTTTCTTCTTTCTTTCTTCTTTCTTCTTCTTCTTCTTTCTTCTTTCTTCTTCTTCTTCTTCTTCTTCTTCTTCTTCTTCTTCTTCTTCTTCTTCTTCTTCTTCTTCTTCTTCTTCTTCTTCTTCTTCTTCTTCTTCTTCTTCTTCTTCTTCTTTCTTTCTTCTTCATTCTTCTTCTTCTTATTTCTTGCTTTATTCTCTTCTTCTTCTTCTTCTTCTTTCTTCTCTTCTTCTTCTTCTTCTTCTTCTGTCCACATTGCTGAGATCCATGCCCCACTCTATGGGGTGTCTGCTGATGTTGAGGCCTGTTCAGCCTCTGAGGTCGACAACAACCGTCCTTGTCCGGTGTCTTTCTTTACACTATCTCCCGTAACGTCTTGCATCAGTTTCCTCTGGGAAACAACACGGCTCCCCTGACGGTCACAATCGTCCGTCCGAAAGTGAGTCTTCCCGAGGAACACATCCTTACTCCTCTGCGTATCGGGTTACCGACTTCTTAAAAAAGAACTCCATTCGGACTGAGGGTCCACATTCTCTCCAGCCAAAACGTGCTCGCCGCTCAGTACACCCACGTGGTAAACCTTCGACTAGTGGGTCAACTCCTCTCTCTTCCGCGATAGTGTTCCACACGCCGCCTAGGACTGAGCGGAATCAACCATGCTCGAGTGATTCCGAAACTTCTCGGATGCCACCATAGACTTCGGACAAATATTCGTCCATTGCTCGACCTCGTGTCATTACTAAGTTCCCAATCCGTGGGTTTTCAAAGGATATTTGCGGGGAGTGGTAGCTCTGTCTGCTAGGCAGCGAGTGGAGGTTGGTTGCTGATGGGGTCGGAAAGGTAGAGTCTTCTCTCTGTTTCCGCGGTACCTACGCCCGAGTCGCCTGGCCTCTCTCTTTTGCTGGTAGATCCTGCAACTTCGATTATAGACACCAAACACCTGCCTCCCAATTTGTCATTTGTCAACTCCTGATGATAACATTTCTCATTATCTCTCTCTGTTAGTGTGTTAAATGTTGCTCTTCGCAATTGGCTTCAATGGAGTAGTGGATACCATCCCATATTCGGTCCGCTGCTTCATGTATGTCGACGATCTTACACTTTGTCGCTGGGGGAAGGCTTCCTTGTATGGAGCGTCAGCTTCAGCTGGGCATTAACAGGGTTTCCACGTGGTGTAGTAAGCGTGGTTTCACTTTTTGTACATAAATACCATGGCCATGCTGTTCTGTTCAGAAAAAAACCCTCGATGTGGTCGTCGGATACGTTCGCTTCCTTCTTTAACCCTCTACGATTCCCCCATCTATTTGGAGTCTACGGTGAGATTCTTGGGTCTATTGCTCAACGTGCGCTTTACGCACCTCCCTCACATTAACCATCTCAAAACTAGCTGCCGTTGTTCGTTGGATCTTTTATGGTACCTCACCTCCAAGACTTGGCGTGCGGACAAAAAGAGCATCCTCCATCTTTACATCATGTTGGTACGTGCCAAAGTGTACTATGGTTGTGCCATCTATGGGCAGACCTTCCAGTCGTACCTCCGTCTTCTTGACTCGATTCGAACGAGGGATTGAGAATAGGGACAGGAGCATTTCAATCTCCGCGGGTGAGCCTGGAGGTGGAGGTGGTGGTTATGCCTTTGTCCCTGCGGATAGAACAGCTCATGTGCTCCTTGCTCCTCCGTATTCAGGTTCTTGTTTCATCTCTCTTGTCCTCCTTAATTGAACACGTTCCCCATAATCTTTCTTACTGGCCGTTTGCTGTGATTTTGTGTTCCATATTCAGTTTCCTCGACCTACCTCAACTAGCTGTCATACAGTATACGTTCAATATTTCCTATGCAACACTGGTTTATCTACCCACCCTTGTCTGTATCGGGATACAATCATTACCAAAAGCTGATGCACACCCGATGACGTTGAGGGATTCTTTTCTGTCCCATACGGAAGTTCACACTGACTTGATCGCTGTCTACATTGACAGCTCCAAAACGGATGAGGGAGTGGGAGCTTCGGCTGTTTTCCGAAATTCACCGTACCTCACACTCTGCTACGTTACTCGTCAGTATTCTCTGCCGAACTTGTTGCGGTGGTTCTTGCATTACACAGGATACGCAACTTCCGAGGGACTTTGGTCTTCTTCAGGTCTCTGCTGTTGGCCAGTGATGAGGGTTTATGTAGGTGTCGGGGAAGAGGAGGAAAGGGACTAAATGTACAACATACAAAAGAAAGTGCTTCTCTGACCTTAGACCTGTTGATTTATATGTACATGTTGAGGTTTCTTTCCTCTGGTAGGAATGTTAGGATGGAGATGATCCGTGCAGTAAATAGTAAGTCATGGCTGGTCCTCTTCCATGAATAGAAAATGTTGGAGGTGTTCCTGCTAGATTACCCGAATAGGACATAAATTTCATATTTTATAGGAGGTCTCATTTGCGTTTTGCTGATGTTGCGTTCACCTCTTCAGTATTGTGGGTGGTTGATAGATGACGTTTCTTCTGGTTTGCATTACCTGTTCCTGTCCAGCACCGTTGCAAACCATCTTCTCTAAATCACCTTTCGACGTGAGGCATTTTTTGCTTCTTTCTAAATTAAAACATGTAATGATGTAATTCTCAGACCAATGTTGTCTTTTTAGGGATTCTTGTAGTTTCAGACACGGTATAGGATTTTCTGTGTTGATGTGGTGTCCTGTATAACTCAAAAAAAATTATTATGTATTATTATTATTATTATTATTATTATCTATTTTACTTATTATTAATTATTATATTATTATATTTATATTGAATAAAAGGTAATAAAATAATAGCTAACTAATTCCTAGTATAAAAAAAATATTATATTATTTCCCGTATTGATCCACCATAAGTCGAATAAGAATGAAGTCACCTACAAATAAGGTGTTTCACATGTATCCACAATGATACCCTTTACATACATACTAAATTAAATGACTCTTGATTCCTTCCTCACTTTTATCTTTTTCTTCCTGTCTACCTTTTTTTTCTTCTCTTTATCCTTTTTTTTATTCTTTCTTTTCTTCTTCTTCTCTTTCCTTTTTATTTCTATTTCTCCTATCTCTTTCTCCTTTATTATTCTCTTATCCTATCTATTTTTCTCTGTCTTTTCTTTCTACATTTATTTATTCTTCTCTATCTTTCTTATATCCTTCTATGTATCTTTATTCTACTATCATCATCTTTTATTTTTCTTTTTTTATCTTTCTTTTTTTTATTCTCTCTTTTTTTTTCTCTTTTCTTTTTCTTCTTTCTTCTTCTTTCTCTTACTTTTTACTTTACTTTTTTCTCTTTTTCTTTCTCCTACTTTTTATCTTTCGTTTTTCTTTATCTTTTTTTTTTATCTGCTTTCTTCTCTCTCTCTCTCTAATACAACTTCATATATATTTATATACCATCAATATATACATATAGCTTTCTCTCCCCCTTCATATATATAGATTTCTATCTTTCAATATACAACTTCATATATATTTATATACCATCAATATATGAATGTAATTAATTATGTATTTAACATTGACTCGGCTTATAAAGCTATTTTAGAGTCTGAGGGTTTTATATATACTACATATAACAAAAAAGAGAGAAAATATAAAATTGGATATCTTTTTGCAATAATAAAACCTATCAACTAAGCTACAAAGTCATGCAATATTCATTGCTTCAGCTTTTACCTTTATCCATGTTTTTAGTCTCATCATCTGTAAGAACTTATAAGATTATTAATTATTATTATTATTATTATTATTATTATTATTATTATTATTATTGTTATTATTTTGTAGATAATTTGTATTTGGCCGATAGGAAATGCATTTACGTTACTGACCTTCGAAAGTTAAGTTACGCCAGAGCCCTTATAGGGAAGCCCAAAATGTTCTTCATTCAGGCATGTCGAGGGGAGGAAAATCTTACTCGTAAGTAAATTGTCAGTCTTTCCTTTGGAAATTTGGTCTTTTTGATGTGAAGGAGAATCAATTATTTTCAGTGGTTTGGAATTTAAGTGTAGTACCTATTATAATTGTTTTATAGAAGGCTATACTTCTAATATAATTATTATTCTGTACTCTTGTGTGGTCGATTAAGCTTTGTCTTATCAGGTAGAATGGGTAACCAGCTCTTGCTGGGGACTGATTTTCCTCCACATCATAGTAGTCACACATGAACGAAGATTTTCACAGCTTGACAGGTGTAGAGCTGATGTCTAATGAAACAGAACAACATTACCCTGGTATACAACAACGATATTTGAAAAAGTGTTATTTCCTTGCATTAACCTCAATTATGGTAATATGATGCACTACACGTTCCATTTTAAAATTGTTCGTTTGTGGAATCAGCCATTATTTTGCCTCCTTTTTGATAAGCCTTATGTGGTAGAGATTTTGGTCTAAAATCATTATCAAAGCATTTGGGGGTTTACAAAATTTTGGTGCTTATTAGACATACTTTTGTTTAAGGTTTTTAAAATACTGGTTATTACATATTATTATTACTATTATTATTATTATTATTTATTATTATTATTATTATTATTATTATTATTATTATTATTATTATTATTATTATTATTATTATTATTATTATTATTATTATTAATTAATTATTATTATTATTATTATTATTATTATTATTATTTATTATTAGTGTGCTTAAAATTTTTTTTATCCTTTTTATTTTATATTCATATTTACAGCAATTTTGCTGCAGCGAGATGCAACCATTACGTCAAACTGAAAGCGACTGCATAATAGCAGCTGCAACTGTTGGCAAGCACTCAGCAATGCGAGTCAGTCATGAGGTACAACTTGGTGTTATAATATATATATATAATATATATATTATATATATATATATATAATAAGTGTATATATATAAAATAATATATAATATAATATATAATCTAATATATTTGTATTAATAATATAAACTATATATTATATTATTATATATATTAAATATATATATATATAATATATATATTAATAATAATCAATAGATCAATAACCTACTTGATATATTATTAATAATAATATTAATATATATTATATTAATTTAAATTATATAATATTTATATATATTACCTTTATATATATATAATATATATTAAATATACATATTTATAACTAATTATTTTATTATGTTAAATTTATATACAGATATAGTAAGGATTTCAATTCATAATTCAATGCTGGGTGAGTTATCATTATCACTTCCTCGAATCTTTTTCTCATTTCACTTCTTCGTAATAGAATTTTGTGATATATAGTCCAGATCTCCCGTATTATAACTAATATTTAATGCTTAGTAAATGGTACCATCTGCACGGGGCGATGTCATAGTGAGACACTATGTTATACTAAGAATGTAATTGATGCTCAACAAGAAAAGTAATGTTAAGTACATTATGACGTATACGATAGAAAAACTTTACGTGTGGAGTCTACTCTGGAAAAAACACTTACAAAGTTTCGTTTCCCGACGCTGTCTGTAATTTCATTAACCTTATCTGAGTTGTGCGATAAGAAATAAATTACTACTAATGTACTTCTCATTATCATGGACTAGATATAGAACGACTTAGTTTATACCTATCAACTTATAGGTAATATTACAGGTTAAATGTAAAGTAGGTTTGATCACCTGGAGTATAGGTTAGTGGAGATAAATAACTATATTCCTTCACACTAACAATTTAAGATGCCATTAAAATTCGAGCAATTCAATATTGTTGCATTTCACTTATTTTTGAATCTGATTTTAGATTCAAAAACCATATTTAATCATTCTCTATATTACAGAGCAGCTTACATGGCAAGATTTACTATAATACATGCTGGTTAATAACCAATATATACGAATTTCATTCATTTTATTAACTAATGACAATAAATACATTTTAATAAAAACTATGTAATTATTTATTATTCATTATTTTTTATTTCAACAAAACATTTATATACGTATTATTTCATATTATAATTATCTTTCATTAAATATTAATGAGTGAATGGCTGTTTAATAGTGTGGGTCAAATATACTATCAATAGACTGCTCTCTACTAAGTATTTATTTAATATATATATTAATTATATCCATATTAGTATTAAATTAAACATTATTATAATATATAATATATCTATTATATATATAGTATATATTATTATATAATATTAACTAATATATATATATTTATATATTAATAATATATTATATATATTATATTAATATATATAAGTAAATATAATTTATATATTATATAATATAATATAGGTGAGTGGTGGTGAGGTATTCGTACCTATATATATGCTTAACACTTTATGCATTGCCGCAGTAATATTGATTAGCGCCTGTCCATCTGGTTTTACACTTAAATGTAAAAAAGGGTGTTTGATATAATAAATAGACTTATACAAGACAAAGACTAAAATATGATCTCAATAGTTAGCGACTACTCATCGTGTGTGACGACAAAGAGAGTACCACAAAATTTCTGTGGTGTCAGCATTGAACAGTTCGAGAAAAGTAGGGAATTATAAATGGAAGTATACTTAACCTAAAATATTATGGGTAATATAGTATAAAGTTTATCTCACTTAGAAAGGAATAGTCACTGTAATAAAAGAATGTTCTATAACTGGAGAAATATGAGCAAGAATTGGTTAGATATGAAAATAGGGATTTAGATTGCTATGGTAACATACAATTGGATATAATGGAAATGTGTAGTAAGCAATCTAAGAAATAAAATGATCTATTTAAAGAAATATAACATTTACCGGTCTTATGGCATTAACCTAATTTGAATAGTAAATTAGTACGGTAGATATAGTTAATGAGTGTGTGTGTGTTTAGATGAGGTACCAATCTCCTTTATTATATGCCAGAAAGATAATTAGGTATTTTATTGTGGAATTGAATATACCTCTTATTACTACACATAATATATATATATATATATACCTCGATTACTTGTAAATGGAATAGAGAATGGAATATATATGGAGTGATTAAAAGGTATATGATAGTGATGAGAAAGATTAGAAAGAAGGGTTAAGCTTGAGGTCAAGATGGATTATGTAATATAATATGATAAGTAATTGTCAGAGTGAGTATAGGGTAAATTATTTTATTGGATTATTGATAATATATTTCTGTTGTTAAACTAAAAGGTTTAATGAGAGTAGATATTAGAGAATTTAGTAGAGGAGTAAGTATATGATATTAATAGTATTATTACATGAACTTACTCTTCTCCGATAGAAAGTTGAGCACGTGTGTGAGTTTATAGAGTCATGTATGTATTTGTAAGTGTATGTAAGGATGAATAATAATAATTAGGTATTTTGATTTAAATAGTACGAGTGATATTGTGAGGGTATTGGTTAGGAAAGATAACTTATGAATTTAGAAGTTAGTTATGAAATGTGTTACTGATACAAATTTTACCATTCTTTGAGAAATAAAATATTATTAAAAAAAAACAATATAGAAGAAAAAGAATAATGTATTTAGTTTTAAAATTTATTTGAAACAAGCTTAACAGCAAATATTCTATAGAAGTATATGGAAATAAATAGTTGTATTTATATATATATATAAAGTAATATAATTGGTGTTTAGTGGTTAAGCTATTTAAAAATGGAATGGAGTATGTTTTGAAGATTATGAGGTGATTTTATAACCTACTAATAATAATAGTAATAAATTTTATGTACTCGGCTTCGACACCAGGTCTTAATTATAGTGATAATGAGCGTGTTATATACATATCAAAAATATAGGTTACTATTTCATAACTATTGGGATCGATTAAATCAATTTTACATCACTCTAATCGAAACCTTCTTTGTATTGGTTATACATTAAACGAAAGTCAATCTACAGCTGTTAAATAGCCAGTTTAACGCACGTTCATTCCTGTAATGAAATTAAAGATGAAAGAAATTTATCTCAAACAACATCAGTTTCACGAAACTAGAACCTACCTCTCCTGAGTCTGAATCATACATGAATCATTCATGAATATGGGTTATGGATTATCTTTCAGTATCATAAAAACGAGCTCCTTGTTAAAGTGTTTCATAGGACTGTTCTTAAGACGCTGACTATGTATGTAACAATAGTTATGATCTCACGCACATGAATGTTCTGTAATCCCAATTGACTCGATTAACTTTTATTTAGAGATTTTCAGTGCAAGATGCATCTGATGTTATTCTAATCTATGTTCTTTTCTTAAAAAGCGGATTTTTTTATTGGTGACGTGATCACTATTTCTCGAATCGTATCCTGGAAAGTGCTAGCGAAAAATTCTGTATATTATTTCTAAAAATCCTCTGGTGCATGGTCTCTGTCTCTTCTGAGAGACAAATAATTTGTCTATGCCGTTTAAGTATCTATTCACTTGAAACTCACGGATTTCTGATATTTCTCTGATCATTTCAAATAGAAAATAAATTGAACTTAATGTGAATTTAATTTATTCTTTTAGTAAATCTCTTATACTGTATGGGTGTAATGAGCCACGTAGGTGGAGTGTAGGAAATTCGTTATTGCATATATGATCTAAATCTGTGTCCACTTTGAGTTATAATGATTCAGAGAACTTCTTTGTGCTTAAAAAACATAGTAATATCTGACCCATTTAACCAACCAGTAAAGTATTTATACTGTCGAGAAGATAAATATTTTGGAGTTAAAAAAGAAAGGTGCAAAGAAATTAGTTACTAAATCGGGTGGTGTATGTTACCTTTATTGGTTGTACTGCGTATAAACTTTGGATAGGTAAACTCTAAATGTTGTATGGTAAACTGATTCTGAGTCTTGAAGACTGGTAAAAATCCGATAAGTTGAAATGGTACTCGTACTAGACGATTAATGATTGCGTTTAACTTGTCATTGTTTTTTATAATTAATATTGATTGATAATTACTCTTTAATATGTTATTCTACTACCTTGCATAATTATTGAACGTACTACTCAAATCAAATCATTAAGTGTTGATAAGACCAATAAACTATTCATGTAAAGGAAGTATCTCGTCTCATATTTATGTTTTATATGCATAATTAAGTAAATAAATAAATATATAATAATCGGTAACGCAATTAATAATAATATCTATGACAAGAGTCTGTTGTTACTATTGGAATATATACTGAGTAATATTAAGTGGATGGAAATAAACTAATAAATAAAATGGTACTACATACTACTTCTTTTTCTATATTCCATAATAAGTGAAAACTCAGAATATAGAAATTTATATTTCTTGACAACAGTATAAGATAATATACTAGCGTAAATATATTGGAGTTAGGTATTATGATAAGTAATTTGTTTTTCTGACTATTCATTAAATTTCATAATTTCTCTACATGAGAATTAGGATATATAGTATGAGGGAAGTTTAAAATAAGATTATATTAGACTTATTAAGATAATATGCTTTATTAATCTTAGGTACAATATTAGGTTGGTATAATGGGTAAGGGAATTAGTAGTTTAACTTTAAATATTTTATATGATTAACATATATCTTAATTATTATAGTAGATTATATTTAATATTATTTCATAATCTATTAATATTAATGGTAATCAATTATAAAAATGTGCTTCTTGCTTTCTATTAACTTTAATTATATTTACAAACTCTATATCATATACTGATCTAATTTACGATACAGTGAATATAATTTACATATAAAACATAAAATTCTAAACATATTAAATTACTAATAAATTAATATGAATCATTAAACTTAAATTACTATCATTATGACTATAAATAATACACCTTAATATTAAATCTAGACTATTGATAATAGATATATTATATGTGAAATATATTAAAATCACTAATAAATAAAAATATTAATATAGAACCAAACATTATGAGTATTTATAGACAGTAACTTTATATATTATTACTCAGCCCCCTCATTGAAATAAATAATTAGCTCGGACCGTATATAAATAATATTATAGTTTAGTATAATATATATATAATATTATATCTAAAATATATATTATATGTTAATAATATATATATAATATAATAAAATACTATCATATAATCCAAGTAGATGTAGTATAAGTGGTTATAACTTAGTGTAAAAAAGTAAATAAAAATATATTTACAACCCAAATATATTTAATAAATAATAATAATAATTAAATATGTGAATATATATTTATTGTAAATTATAGTTTTCTCTCTATTAGAATTCTAGTTACTGTATTTTATAAATCGATTCCCGTGTAATTAATTTTCATAACATTATAATTTATTCTGTTATTAAAATCTTGAAGGTTATTCTTATAAAATTTTTATCTGAATTTAAAATCATGTAAAATGAATTGAAATGATTTAATACTAAAAATTTCTATAATATAATTTCAAAAACAATAACAGATAAATAAATTAAATTTAAATTTAGTATTAATAAAGTTAAGTTATAACATAATAATAATAATATTTATCAAATATTATAACTTTTATGTTTATTTAAATGAACCGGTATAAAAATATTAAAATACTCGATGCGTAAATATACCTCTTAAATGTCTATTACTGATGTCAAGATATCGTGAAGAAATGCGGTGCTCTGTAATGCAGTGTTTAGTCTGGATGTCATTACCGTGTAGTCATGTCGAATTTGAGGATAAATCTGCACCTACCAATGAATAATAATATCCACAAAATAAGTATGAATAAAATGATCAATGAATTAAGTTGAAATGAGAGTATGAGTGTAGTTTACTCAAAAATTGATTAAAATGGATGGAATAATATTAAAGTAGGAATGGAATATAATTGCCGGAGTTAATGGAGGATGGTTTAATGTTCTTTGGTTATTTATTGATATTGGGATGGTACCAGGTGTGAAGTAACATATAAAGTAAATTTAAAGAATAACGCAGTGAGGAAGTTGCGTTCTACAGGGAACGGCCAATAAATAAATTGAGATTAATAAGGTGTATTTACTACGTGAAAACAACATGATTATGAAAATGATGGTAGACTATGCACGTTGTGTACGAAATACCATAATTATATGATGTGATTTATTTCGATATTATCTTAAGTTCACTAACACTTGCAATAGTGAGAATTTACATTCCATAATTACCAACAGAACGCAACATGCGCCGAAGAAATTATCACCGCAGGAGATTTGCAGAAAGAGGATTTGGTGAGAGGAGAGAAAGGTATGTAAAAAATGCTCAAGGTGTGCAAGAGTTGGTGTGTGTCTCTATAGAGGCAAAGGGGATAGTTTGATATAACTACGAGTTTAATAACCTAAAGACTATCACAAATAAAGTGTACAACGCGTCTGCCACAATAAATTGTGTAGTAGATGTCAGATTACATAGTATGACGACCAGTAATTTCTACCATCTGAAAACAGGTGAGGGAGTAGGAATAGAATTGATACTGTAGAGTGTAAATTATAGGCAATATATGTTTTGTCCAATGAAATAGAAAAGGATATAATTGCATTAGAGTGTGTAATTATCAGTCAATTGCCTGATTTGGAAGGTGATAAAGTGGCCTGTGATGTAATACCTTGGTGGATATGTATAAATAAGGTAGTAGATACTAAGTTATTATGTAGTCAAATACTTAATAGGTTTCATTATACTATAGTAGATATGAGTATAATAGTTGTTATAGTTATGATTTAATAATATGTATATCAAAGTGTACCTTATATTGGTCAGGAAAATAAGAATATATAGTAGTATAGATTATAAAGTTTATAAATGAGTGTAAAGATAAATTATCTTTAATCTTTAGGGGTGTTAAAGGTGTTGAAAGAAATTTAATAAATGAAGAATTTGGATCTGATTGAAAAGAAGAGGTTGAATAGTGTGGTCGGGTGTCAGAAAGCTAAACGAAGGAAGAGGCGACTGAATCTGAATAATGAGAAAAAGTGAAATGATTATATAGAAACATTAAATCTCAAGTGTGAAGAAGGTATGATGTACATGTGGTAAGGTTTAATAACAAAAAGCAAAATTTCTCTGAGTTTCTGTGAGTGTCCAGGTGTTGCTCTTATTGGTCAGGTGTATTACAGATTTCTGGAATTAACACGGACTTTTGGGTTAGATGGAGCAGAACGAATACAAGGTAGTTGTGAAGTGTATGTTAAAAGTATGAGCCGATCACTACGATGATGAATGTAGTGAGAGTGTAGGACCAGAAGGTGAACATTAACTATGACGGTCCGGAATTATGAGTTCTCTCACTCGATAAATGAGGAGCGGAAAGGGATATGTAGGTTTGTATAACGAGATTCAGACAAACTCCATAACAAATCTACTCGTCTCGTTATGCAATACATAACAACGGTAATGACTTTCTTTCTAAATGATAACACTCGTACGGTTAAATTAGCCGATCTTACGATCTATGTATTTAGTAAAACATTGATAACCCTTCTAATAATAAATACTCCATGCACTCAATTTAATATAAACTCTTAACAACTTAAACTCAATAATACTCAAATGTAATTCACCTCATTACTTTCATCAATAAATTGTCTAAAACTCAATAGTTCTTCCTCCGTGACTATACTCCCAATTCCTATATCTGGAATATCTACCTATAAGACAACACATAAATACCCTAAAATACAATTTCTACCTAGTTTCAAGTCTCTCTGTCTCTATAATATTAATTATAATAGTTCACACCAATTAAACTCTCTCTACTTGGTTATCAAAACATACATAAAACCTTTACTTTGAGCCAAAATATCCTCCCTAATTATTCTAAAATCTTAAAAACACATGTATTAAGGTAACTTCATTCTCAATAACTAATACTTCAATATTTTCTCTCATTAACACATATAATAACCATTATTACTTAGAACTTTTGAGTGCAGTTGGAGAGGGTGTTCGCGACATAAGAAAACTTCCCTTACACCATTTCCCTTGTTGCAGAGGCTTATCAGACAACTCGTACAGGTTAGAATACCCTTTGCCTTAACGTAAAGATGATCCTTATCTTCTTACTAAGCACGGAAACATTGCTTTCCATATAATTTAATAATTGCGCACTTTAAACAATAACTCAACTACACGAGGTGCTAGCACTCGTGCATCCACTCTCGTACTCTCAAGATATTACGTAGATAACCTCGATGGATTTTATCGATACTTACATTGAAGCATTTACTTCTACTGTACTTACATCACTCGGCACTTTAACTACTACTACAAATCGGTAGCGCTAGCGACTCCGAGAGTACATGTATATCGACAATAAGATTCTGTGCGTGTAACATATATCGCATCCTCCTCTACTATAAGTACAATCTTAACCCAACCCACATGTATCTACTAAATTATACTCTAATACTCCATTCAACCCCTAACAAAAAACTCTTCCTTCCTTGAACACCCTCCTCTCGTGGAATAAAAGCCCAATTTCTTATATCAAGTCTATCGGAAACCTACTCCAACCCTTCATATACTCACTGGTTCTCCTTCCCATTGCACTAACACAAAAATGGGAATTCTTTCATCACTTTTCTTCAAGCAGCTTTTCGCATATTGCTCTCCTTCCTTTTCTACAAAACTGAACTTAATTATCTTTTCTCTACCTTTAGTAAACTATCCTACCAAAGCAAATATTGGACCTTGCCCTCTTCAAAAAAATCAACTTGTTAACAATCTTCTTAACAACTTACCCCACAACTCTCTTTCCATACTTACCTATTTCTCATATACCTAATCCTACGATCTTTAAGTCCTTACCTGAAAACCTTAGATTCACTACCCTAATACTTTCTCCCTTAAACGCATCTTTAAACCTCCTACACACACCTCTAACAATATCTCCCAATGTGTCTATAAAATTCCATGTTTTAACTGCACCTCCCATTATATCGGTGAAACCAACGATTTCAAAAGACGAAAATACCAACACAAACAAGATTAATCCATGATGCCCAGAACTCAGCACTCACCCTACACAGATCTTCACTCAACCATAGAATTAACATTGACAACATGATACCTATCACACAAGCCCTTGACTCCCTTCAACGGAAATTAATCGAACCATTGTGCATAAAAAACTTATCTAACTTTAACAAACTACAAGGCGAATACCCCCTAGATCACACGCTCAACAAATTATTGTCTTTCCACCACCTTTTTTCAAAAAAAACCTAAAACCAAATTATCGTAATTTTCCATTTTCAAAAATTTTTCTTAAACATTTTATTAACTTTTTATTTTAAGAAAATTTATTTAAGTCCTTCATGCAATCACGTTTGAAAAAGGATCCAGTTAAATCGAAATATCTCACGTATTACTAATTTTTGAAGACTCTTGTATGAAAAATAATTTCTGTAAAAAATTTCTGCCATTTTTAATTCTAAGGCCTTATTTAATTTACTTCATTCCTTTAAAAATACTAGCGA